>JASKOS020000014.1:1855000-2067500 GCA_030770465.2 Perdita meconis | reverse complement strand
TCATTCTATCTGTTTGTTGTAAAATGAAGAATTCAAGAGCAGAAACAGTAGACATGGTTTCAGCGTATTTGGAAGCTGAGAAGAGTGCAGTACGTGCGATACAGTTGTATGGAGAGAGATTTCCTCGTAGAAATGAACCATCCCGTAATACTTTCAGTTATGTTTTCGGACACTTTCATCAAACTGGAAATTCGTCACGTAAGACACTTAATCGATAGAAAACAGTGACGAATAGTGCAAATGCTGTCGTGAGCTTGAAAGAGAATCCAACATTAGTCGATATAGTATTATGCATGTACTGCATCGAGACAAAATTCACCCATATCACTTGTTAAAAATTCAAAACCTCACTGATCATGACTGTCATCGTCGTTTGGAATTTTGTGAATGGGCTTTTCGCCAAAGTGCTGATTTTTTTAAAACAGTTATGTTTAGAGACGAAGTAACGTTCACAAAGGATGGATATACGAATTTAAGAAACACACATTCCTGGTCGACTCAGAATCCACATTGTTTCAGACAAATTGACCATCAATATCAATGGAGTTTGAACGTATGGGTTAGCATAATCAATACTCATATTATTGGTCCATATTTTATCGATAGACCACTGACTGGGCCGAAGTACAAACACTTTATAATGGAAATTTTGCCAACATTATTGGAAGATGTGCCGCTACATGTTCGTTTAGGAATGTGGATACAGCAAGATGGATGCCCTGCACATTATTCAACGACAATTTCGACAATTTCTGAATCGATGGATTGGAAGAGACCGTCCCATTCATTTTCCAGCACGGTCACCTGATTTAGCGCCCCTCGACTTTTTCGTATGGGGCCACTGGAAGGATAAAATTTATGCTAAAGCTCAAACTACAGTGGCCGATATGAATGTCACAAAATATCAGCTAGTACATTGAACAATGTAGTCATTACATCATCGGTTTCAAAAATGCCGTGATGCAAATGGTCGTTATGTTGAACGATTCTAAAATAAACACTAACGTCTTAGTAAGACAGTACTGGTGCTTTAGAATTATTTAAATTGAAATATCTCCCAAACTACTAACTTTTCGGCATACGTAGGTTAGTAATTTTTTATAACGAATGTCCAGCTGCATCGATTGATGTATTAAAAAATACCTCATTCCATTTAAAAAAACAAAGTGGACCTTCATATGATCTTTATGCGTCCACTCGCGAAAGACCCAATAGCACCAAAATATGCTCCTACTCGATACCTTTAAAATTTCCTCTGAAACATTTTTCAAGATGTCAAAATCAAGTGAGACATCCCGCATAAGGGTGTTTAATTTAACTTAAGACAGTAAAATATCTGGAGAACTAAGCATCGTACAAAAAAAATGATCCAAATAAACTTTCAATGATTTCGAAGGGACTAATTATCTGAGCAGAAAATATCCCGCCTTCACCGCCCCTGGGCGTGGGGTAGGGAGCAACTTTGAAATTTTAAATGGAAACCCCTATCTTTTATTAGAGATTCAGATTTCTACGCTACACAATACGTAAGTTTTGTTGGAAGCATTTCTTTCGATTCGTGACGCTGGTTCCGCGAAAAATCAGATTTTATGATTATCTCAAGAATTGCACTTCCAATTGAAAGATAAAAAAGACGTGTTGGATGTTTCTAATGGGAACCCCTATTTTTTTCAAATTCGGATTATACGGAAAAAACAGGTCATTTTTATGTGAAATTTTTCAGGTTTTTGTAGATGGCGCTGTAGACGCAAAAAAAAAACATCTACTCTGCTGTTTGAAATATTAAGTCAAAATTGCAAAATAAAATGAAAGTGTCTAAAAGATCACATTGAACTTCCTGTCTTGAAAACATTACACGTGTGTTTCTTCATATTTGAAATGGCACAGTGAATGTTATTTTTTTGCGACAATTGCACCAACTACAAAAATCCGAAAAATTTCACATAAAAGTTACGTGTTTTTTCCGTACAATCCGAACCTGTAAAAAATAGGAATTCCCATTAGAAGCATTCAACGCGTCCTTTTTAATCTTTCAATCGGAAGTACAAGTCTTGAGATAATCACAATAGCACATTGTGTATCAAGTGCACAAAGTAGGCTATGCCTACGACAGCCAGTTCGCAGCCCGAGCCGAAGGCAGGGGCTATGCTACTATATGTATACAGTACATTCCGCATAAGCCTAGGGCAATCGGGTCCGCATTTCAAGCCTTAAACGAAATGGGAAGTGAATCTCGCACCTCCGATTTCTCGCTTGACTGGTTTTTGTGTTTGGACGCTCGAGCCCGAGCGCTCGACTCCCGAAACAATGGGGCCATAATAGACACGGATAGCACTAGGCACTTAAAAATGCTCGTAACTGATTTTCATCCTTTTCCATCGAATTTTCACGAGAGTGACGCCAATGGATTCCTTATACTCGACCGATTAAAAAACTACCAAACACGACATAATTCGGTTTATAATTAACGAAATAACGAAACAAATTAATTTTCACGCTTCAATTCTAACTTCGCTAAAAATAGTCCGATTTATGTCGTATTTCGACTAATTTTCATCGGAAAAATGTAAGGAAGCATGTGGTATCATTTTTATAAACGTTCGATAATAATTAGTAACCGATGAGAATTCAGGAGGAAATATTTCACACCTGACTACGCGGTATTCTTTGATATTCGCCAAGCGACGGCATCGGATTACGCGCGTGGCTAGGGTCGTTCGAGTGCGGAGTCGTCAATTTTTCTCAGTTTCCGCGATCTTATCCGTTGTATTGATACAAATGTTTCACCATTGGATTCTAAGCGTTCTCCCGATTAAAATAACACCAAATTTCATGTAAATCGGACTATTTTTAGCGAAGTTAGAATTGAAGCGTGAAAATTAATTTGTTTCGTTATTTCGTTAATTATGGACCCAATTATGTGGTGTTTGGTAGTTTTTTAATCGGTCGAGTATAAGGAATCGATTGGCGTCACTCTCGTGAAAATTCGATGGAAAAAGATGAAAATCAGTCATGAGCATTTTTAAATGCTTAATGCTATCCTTGTCTTTTATAGCCCATTGTTTCGGGAGTCGAACTCGCGGCCGAGAAAGTTCCCACGGTCCAAGTCGACAAAAAATAGTGGTTGGAGGCATTAGCCTAGGCGTATAAAAAGAAAACTGCCTAGGTTTAAGCAGATTTTAGTGTGGTACGAATAGCAATAGCCTTGCGCCCGAGTTGCACACGATATTTTTTGTCCTACCTGGACCGTGAAGTGGGTGATTATATGGACGTAGGGAGGGTGCAAAGTTGCTTATCTTTAATGAAGTGAATAAGGAGCATGGATATAGGAATAAAGGGATGAAGTATAAAAGCTGTATCTTACAAGGGAACACTTCGAACCCGGAATAACCGATTTGAATGAAACTTTATAGGTTTATAGTGTGCTCGAATACAAGAATAACGGTACCCTTCATTCGTGCCCAATCGACCTTTAAGGGTATGAAAACTAACCCCAAAGTGAAAAAGGCGCTTTCATTTTTTCGAGTATAATTCATAAAATATAAGAGCTAGAGAAAAATGTTTTAAGTAAGAGTTGAATGGTTTAACGAGCTCGACAAACTTTTGTCAATAAAGTTAAATAAAAAGTTTTGTTTATGTAAAAAAAAATTTTTTTTGTTATTATTAACAATTTTTATATTTTTGTAATAACTAAAAATATTGCATGTTTTATTCTAAATTCAATAGTATATATTAATCTTACAATCTAATATCGGCTTATGCAATTATACGACCAAAAGTACACGGTGCGTATGATTGCGCGCTGCGCGCTAGAACACACGGCAATGAATTATATGATCCGATCTGTTATTTTCGTTGTAACTCATAGTCCACAGCAACAAGAAATTCGATAACATAAGAATATCAAAATATGAAATATTATACATATGTCAATAATTATATTTTTAATTTATTATTCATATGTCAATAATTATATTTTTAATTTATTATACATATGTCAATAATTATATTTTTAATTTATTGTACATGTTTCTTTAATGTTGCTACATGTTTTTAAGGAGACGGACGCGTACAAATATTGCAATTTTGGGTACTAATATAAGATACGTAACCCGTAACTACTTATTTAGAATAAACTGAAAGCTAGAAAATTTAAGGTATTTATAATTATTAGCTTGTAAATGACCACAAATTAATTTCTCACTTAATTAATAATTAATTCCCATGTATTTTAGATTATGAAAAACTAGTTCCCAATTACCTTATTATTCGATAGCTTGTAAATAATTAAATTATACTTATTAGGCAAAATTATCCACAACTGATTGCAGAGTTAAAAATACTCAACATTTCGGCAAAGCACCGAAGGAGCACGGGTAGGACTCTAGGTTATCAGTAACTGAAATAGAACAGCAAACTAAAAAATTGACAATTCATCATGTATTTATTAGACATTTAAGAAATTCAATATTGTCTTCTATCCTAATAATATAATCTCTAAGATTGTTTAAGCCCAATTTCTGTATAATTGCTTTTATCCAATTTCTTATTGTCGTGGATTATGATTTGCAACGAAAAGAACAGATCAGATCATGTAACTTTTTAATGTGTGTTTTAGTGCGCGGCGCGTAACCGTACGCACCGTGTACCTTCAGTTGTATAATTTCATACTGTTGAATTTAGAATAAAACATGCAATATTTTTAGTTGTTACTAAAATATAAAGATTGTTAAAAAACACATAAAAAATTTTTTTCGTATAAACAAAACTTTTTTTTCACTTTATTGACGAAAGTTTGTAGAGCTTGTTAAACCTTTCAACTCTTACTTAAAACATTTTTCTCTATCTCTTGTACTATAAGAATTATACTCGAGAAAATGAAAGCGCCCCTCTAACTTTGGGGGTAGTTTTCACACCCTTAAAGGTCGATTGGCACGAATGAAGGATACCGTTATTCTTGTATTCCATCACACTATAAACCTATAAAGTTTCATTCAAATCGGTTATTCCGGGCTCGAAGTGTTCCCTTGTTAGACAAGAGAAGTGAAGTAGCTTCTGGGAAGTGGGGAACAGTCACGTACAAATGTCCAATAGAATATTTTCAGTAAAATAGTCAAACAAAATGTTTTAATTATTAATCTACAAACTGAAATGTTAAATTATTAGAAATTAGGATGTATAGATATGAAAAATCTTTATTGCTTTCGTTTGATATTTAATTCTAGGCAACCACCCAATGAATTCAGCAAAGTTTGTAATACTATTATGTAAATAAGTACATAATCCGATTTGTGAATAAATAAGACATAATTACCTAGAAATAGCAATTAAGAATGTGAGTTAAATGAAATAGCAATTAAGAATGTGAGAATTTTGTAATAGATGTGTAATTTTGTGGATATACGTATAAGTTATCATCGTGAAAACAAATGTTGGTTACAAGTTTATAAGGAAATATTAATTGTAATATTTAATAATGGACGCTGCCCGGACAGCAAGGAACATTCCTATGTCCACTTTTTGGTAATTCTTGACAATTACTTCGTCCTCACCGATTTCTTTAAAACTTTTTTATATCATGTATTTTGATACGTACATTAATCAATCTAAATGATTGTCGCTCTCTTTTCGTTTTCAAGATAAAATTATTTATATGAACGAAAAGTATGGTGACGGGTACCGCTGTATCAGTCATACGGTATTGGCAAGATGACAGCTATACGCATGCGCATCTTACGCGCGATCACAGGATGCGCATGCGTGCAATAGAAATTTTAAGTTTACTACATTATTGTTAAATACTCAGTAACAACTAAACGAAACACTGCTCAAAAAACATGAACTAATCAATTTTAATTTTATTATCGAAAGAGTGATCGGGACAGGTCTGGGTTAGATCTGAAATTGCGGCCGCCGATAAGGCGGTTGTAGCCACCACCTCGAACGACTCTAATTAGTTAAAACCCCTTAAGTGGGGTGTGGGGGCGCAGCCCCCACGCACACCGGGGGCCGGGGCAGAGCTCCCGGTGGGGGATTGGGTGGGCCTTGCCCCCCCACTACACAGAAAGCAAGGGTTCAACTTGGAAAATACTGTCTACCTTCGGTGGTCTGTCACAGAAAAGGGGGATGTTATAGTTTTTCGCGCGCGAAGCGCGCTATAAAGAAACAAGTGACGACAAAAGCTAGTAAGTTGATCTCAACTAGCTGACAACCCATGATTTACTTTGCCACCCGTTCCACCGTGGCGCGCTTCGCGCGCGAAAAAAATGTGACATCCCCCTTTTCTGTGGCAGACCACCCAAGGCAGACAGTATTTTCCAAGTTGAACCTTTGCTTTCTATGTAGTGGGGGGCCTTGCCGCCCCAACCCCCCACCGGGGGCTCTGCCCTCGGCCCCCCGTGTGCATGGTGGCTGCGCCCCCACACCCAGCTAGGGAGTCCCAACTGACGTAAGTCGTTGTAAGTGGTTACCGCAGTCGCCTTGTCGGCACAGTGGGACGAAATGCTGAAAACGTGATTAAAAATCCTCACGTCTATGTTTCACTGTTTACCATTATAAAAATGGTCATTCTAGGGGTTTTTGGCGTCAAAAATTTTATTAAAGTAAAATTGAGCCTTATAGGGGGGTGGAAATGTCTATAAAATAACTTTATATTTTGTTTAATAGCGCCGCCTGATTCGCTTAAATTATTTGAAATTATATGCAGTATCAAAATTAGAAAAGGTAATGGTTAGCCTTTTAATGACAAAAAGCGCACTGAGCGCGCAAAGATTAAGAAGTTTATAGTTTTGAAAAATTCGTTGTCTACATATTTAAAGAGTTTTCATTTATCTATAATCTATAACATGTAATAACGCACTCATCTGACATTTTTTAATGACATAAATATTTGTAAATAACCGAAATATACGAAGTTATATGATGGCCGTAATTAATTGTATGTTACACTGTTCGGAATCCAAACGTATCTTTGAAACTTATATATGTTTATAGCCATTATATAGCCTTCCGTTGCCGTGTTGGCTGGTCACACATTTTATTGTTTTATTAGTTGGGTTCCGGAGTTTGACTTTAGTAATGTATTTCATTATAGTGTAGCTCAGACCCTTCCTAATAATCACCCGCGACACTCCGTATGTAAGGACCCAATCAGGTAAGCGTACTACCTGAACGAAAATTTAACTCCACAAGAAAAAAGAAATAGATGAAGATATTGCCAAATTGATTGTTTTACCATCATCTGATGAAACGGAGAATAACAGAGAAGATGCAGAGCATACATTCTTGGAATAAAATGTAAGATGACGCGGAAATGAATATATTATTTATTTGCATATTTCTTCATTGCTATCTTTTTATATTTAGTTGCTATGATTCACATTTTTTTCAAATATGTTTTTTCTTCATATGTTTAGAAATGCAGAAACACGCTAGCCGCTAGTTGGTCGCCGATACTTGCATGATCCGCGCCATTGCAGTCAACATAGTTGGTATAATAACTCCGAAACCGCAAAGATGCGCAAGTGCAGCTTTTGCAGTTACATTCTTTATACTATAGACTATCGAGTGATATAAGTTTCAAAGATACGTTTGGATTCCGAACAGTGTAACATACAATTAATTCCGGCCAACATATAACTTCGTATATTTCGGTTATTTACAAATATTTATGTCATTAAAAAGTGTCAGATGATTGCGTTATTACATACTATAGATGAATGAAAACTCTTTAAATATTTAGATAACGAATTTTTCAAAACTATAAACTTCTTAATCTCTGCGCGCTCAGTGCGCTTTTTTTTCATTAAAAAGATAACCATGTTACTTTTTCTAATTTTGATATTGTATATAATTTCAAATAATTAAAGCGAATCAGGCGGTGCTATTAAACAAAATATAAAGTTATTTTATCGACATTTCCACCCCCTATAAGGCTCAATTTTACTTTAATAAAATGTTTGACGCCAGAATCAGATTCTACTACCCCAAGAACCCCTAGAATGACAATTTTTATAATGGTAAACAGTGAAATATAGACGTGAGGATTTTTAATCGCGTTTTCAGCATTTCGTCTCACTGTGGGCCGCAATTTTAAATCTGACCCAGACCTATTCTGATCACGATTTAATTCCTTTTTTTTAGATAGTGGCCCAAAAAATATGACATCCTCTTTTCCGTGGTAGACTATCGAACGTAGACAGTATTTTCCAAGTTGAACTCTTATTTTTCAGGTACAAAAACTCCGTTTTAGCAGTACCGTATGACTAATATGAAGGTGCCCGCCACCATAATTTTGGAACATATAAAAATTTTTATCTCGAAAACGAAAAGAGAGCGACCATTATTTCATTTAGATTAATTAATCTACGTATCAAAGTACACGATATAAAAAAGTTTCAAAGAAATCGGTGGACATATATATATATTGACGCACTTTTCCGGCAGGTAGGTAAAAAAATCTGAGTTTTCGTGATTACAGCGCCATCTGTCACGCATCGAAAAAAATCCTTCCTACAAGATTTACGTATTTGTGGCATAGAATCTGAATATGCAATAAGAAATAGAGGTTTATGTTAAAAATTGTAAAGTTGTCCCCTCTCCACCCTCAGAGTCGGCGGGCGTGGGCTATTTTGTGTATAAGTGAATAGCCCCTTCGAAATTGTTGGGAGTTTACTTGAAACATTTTTTTGTACGATACTTAGTTCTCCAGATCTTTTACAGTCTCAAGTTAAATGGTAACATCCTATACACATACAGGGTGTAACAAAAATGTTGGACGTCCTTGAAATGGGTGATTCCCGAGGTGATTGCAAACAACTTTTTCCTTAACAAAAATGTTAGGTGCAGCTTTGTTAACGAGTTATAAAGCATGAACACCGACCAATCAGAGAGCGAGTACAGTATACGAATTTCGGTGCGAGCTACAACTATGCGTAACATTGGTCTACCATCGCTCACGCCAAGGTTCGACTACTGTTCTAGCTCTGTTCTTGCCCCTAAATTATCGCGATTTTAAAGGGTAATTTAGGGGGTTAGAAAAATACTATTTTTTCGCGATATAAGGTAACAATATCACAGTTACTGTACTTATTGAATTAACAAGATCGCAATGCTTATTTTAGCGAAGAAATTGCTCACGAAAAATGGTCCTATCTTGAATTATAGGGGTTGGAAGCTTAAATGTTAATGCAGTTTTTTTAAAAAATGGTTGAGTTTTGGACCCAAGTCATATAGAAGGTTTTTGTTTGTTTTTACGTTATCTATCACCCTTTCAAAGTTTTGTACTACTAACCCAAACACCCTGTATATAAAATGAATGTAAGATATTGTACAATAATTTTACTTTCAGAAAAATGTAGAGTACATTGGTAAAAAGTTACATCTAATCTATCTCGTTTTCTTAAACATTTGTACCCTGCACAAAACAAGATTTAAAGGGGAAATAAACAATTATCTTCTAACCCTGTAATGTTAAAATATTAAGTAATTGGAACGATAATAAATACATATTCCTTCTATGTCTTCTACGATGCGCGCCAAATACCTTTGTATTCGGCTTAACATTGCATGAAGTCATTAGTTGCGCGCCAATCCATAAAAATCGACCCTTTTCGACCCTCTCAAGAGTGTTCGGCAACGAACGTTGCACGTATTTATACCCATCTTAAGGCCTAACATTTTCGCTAAGAAAAAAGTTTAAAAACGCCTCAGGAATTACCCCTTTCAAGGATGTGCAATATTTTTGTTACACCCTGTACATAGACAATGCTTTCAGTTGCTGATCGGACGTCACTTTGTAGACGAGCATTGTTAATTTGTTATTTACCTGCATTTTGGCGGTGATGAGATCAGCGATATGACGACGATCTTCCTCCTGCGAGTCCCCCATTAACGACAAAGCACTGTCGTTCACTTCGATTATGTACTCTCGACCATCCTTCCCGACCAACAGCTCGATGGCGCATATGTCCAACCCACCAAACAATTGGGACACGTGATCAACCCAGGCACGATGTCTTTCGCTCACGGCTAATTGCTCCAACATCGCCGATCCGGTGTTGGACTTCCAGTTTCCGCTTATGCTCTTCCGCCTGTGGGGGATGAAGTATCGACAACCGCAATTACCATACGTCCAGACTCTTTTAAGGGATAATACCACAGTGCAGTGTGGTTGCTTGGTTGATTGACCATCAACTGGCAGGGCTGGACTAAAATGAGGTTTTCCTGTTTCACTGATTCCTTATCGATCGATCGTCATTTACGTTTTGCGTTTCTTTTGGAAATTACTCATTTAGTTAGTAAAATATGAAAGTTCCCAGCTGTAAAAAAGAAATGCTTGATACTAGAATGGTAGATGTCTCGTTATTAAATCATCACAGACACTTGCGAGAATGTCTTTTCTAATACCTTCCTTGATATAACTTTATCTAATTGTGAATGTTTTAACGCATAAGAATGTGCATACATACATAATAAACCTGCACACATACATAATAAACAAATATCTAAATATTTAAAAAGTTGTTAGTTATAGTTTCTCCAAAACAAATGCTTAAGTACCATTTGTTAATGAAGTCAGAGTAGAAGATCGTCTTAAATTAACTAATCTCAAATTTCGCTCAATACAGACCAACTGAAATGAAATGAGATGTTCAACTCGACTTGGAGTGGAGTTGCAAAATATTAATAATTGGATACTTGACTAGGGTAACTGTCCCTATTAGTGTGCTGTTAAGCAAGCACGTCCTCTTTATGAACTAAATATGCAATTATCTGGTCTCAAATTCATTTGTTCAAAATTTATATTGATTCTTTGATCCTTTTTGTTAGTAAAGACATTTCTATAAGATAAAAAATATTATGTTTTCATTAAGTTTTCATTAAAATTAGAGATGAAGTTATTGTCCCTATTTATCTGCCTTTTCGATAGGCATTGAACATATTACTGTGCCCCCAATTTATGTGGCTGTCCCAAATTGTGAGCCCCCAGTTTATGTGCCCCCCAATTCTTGTGCTTGCCTATAATTATTGATTAACATCTAATTTTAAGCATTGTACATATTTTATAAACCTTATATTTTCGAATTATCAATGTATTTACAACCACTCTGAAATTCTACGTACTCTAACCTACTGCACTTTGGCTTCAGAAATTAGGTTAAATGAGGTTCAATTTAACAATCAATAGGTGTACATAAATACGGACAAATCATAAAATTTGCCCCTATTTCTGGAAACGCTTTTAAAACTGTGAAAAGGTTTTAAAAGTGCCCCGAATATTGCTTTTTCATAGTATCGAACCCTTTTCTTAAGTAATTAACGTTTCAATTGTCGTAAATCATATTAATAGTCCATTTATTTACTTACAACTAGTGACCATTCCTTAACATTTTGATTAAGAAAATTCGATAAAGCTGCCGAAATCATGATACGAATTTTTAAAAAATATTAATAGTATTATAACTATTTGTAAATACAAAATGTGTGTTCTATAAATATATATATTCATAGTCTAACTTTAATAAAAAAAAAATACTTTATCCACTAATTTTCACTCGTTTTTCTCTGAAACTTATTTAAATATAAAGGCACACTAATAGGAACAGGCACACAAATAGGGACAGTTACCCTAGTTTTCAAAATACCTCCGCATCAGTGATTATATCTACTTACAAAGCAGAATTTTTTTGAATTCATTTAAATCTGACCGGTACTTTAATAATCTAAGTGGTACTATAATGATCCAGAAGGTACCAAGGTAGCAAAGGAACTGCGACAGATAGCATCTTTACTGTTCCATGTATAATCATAACTAATTAAATATTAATCAGAGAGACCTATAAAAAACAAAATGATTTCCATAATAAACACAGTCGTGAGCACCATAAAACATCGTTTCTGCTCGCAACGCCACAAAAGTTAGCTTGTTTTTTAATCGCCCTGAAGAAATGAATTACGTAACGATCACTTTTGCCTTGCCAGTCGACGGTCAACCTACATTACAACTTTTTTCGTCCCGTGGCGACGTCTCGTGCGCGACATTCGTGACATTTTCAGGCAGAGCTGAGGGCAACACGATCAGTTAGTCGGACGTTTCGTGACACTCACATGAACGCCTTGTAGTTATTGCCTATTTTCTGCACGTGCACGTCGTACTTAGTGTCGACGTACGGCTCCGAGGTGCTGTAGGTGTTCGCCAGGGCCGCCAACGAGGCGAGATCTAGAAACTCCTGGTTCGTCTCAGCACGAGCTTTTCCCACTCCACCGTGGGCGTGTCCGAGTTTCACTACGACCGGATAACGAGATGCGCTCACCTGTAAAACAGAGAAAAAAGAGGGAACGATAAACGATAATCCAGAGTAATGAATAAGAGTAATGAGCGTGGTTGCACGGTGGGGAATGTGCATAGAAAAGATGGTTGAAACTCAGATTCGTGAATATTACATTCCAGAAAGATGCAATTCTTGTTTTATAACAAAGTTAAGTGTACAGATTAGTTCATATTTTATGCAATAATCGGTGTTAGGGAGATTCTGTTATTAAAATTTCAAAAGTCCAAATTTTTTTGGTTGTAGAGTAAGGTATGTGTGTAAAACAACCCCGAAAATTCAAAAGATGTATTTTCCCCTGTTTTCAAAAGGAAAATTATTAAAATTGTGGAAATTTTTATTGAAAACTAAAATTGATAAATTACTTCAAGAAGAAGTATCTCCAAAGCGAAAAAATAAGTTTGGCAACCTTTTCATATGTACACATACCCCACTGTCGATCGCGAGTCATGAAAATCGACTCGCTCGGAGCTACGAGCCCAGTCGAGTGACTCGTCGAGATCGACGACTCTGTAAACCGTTGCACAACCGCGGCGACACGCTGTATGTACAGGCGATACAGAATTTATTCGCTGGGATTTTCTGCGTCCAGCTACAGTGAATCGATTAACAATGTATGGTACACGCGTATTATGCATTCCGTTCTAGCATCGACGGAAACCAGTTCGATGGGACGCCCACAGCAAGTACCTCAGCCTGTCTTCAATAATCGAATACATTAACCGACATCTGTGGATGAAGATCAAAGACTGCCGATACGCGGGCGGTTGATTAAGCAGTCCGCGATAGCCGCGTGGGTCGGGAGAGATTATTACACACTGATAATGCCGTGAGCCGTCGCATCCGCGAAATCGCGTTCCTGTCGGGCTGTTCGTGAAACTTATCGGCTGGATCTACTTTTTCTCGCGCCTCCAGAGAGCTGTTTGCCCCGAGAGTGTTACGGTCTCTGCTCGCTGTTATCTGGCGATTCATTATTCGCGACGAGTGTACGTACTTTGAAATACACGTTTGTGAAGACAATTAATGCGTTGAGAGCTCGTGTCTGTTCTGACCGAAAAGAGATTTAGAGAAAGTGGAATAGTATTAAGTCATCTGAAGAGTGTTCTTGCTTTGTATATTACACATATAAGGGACAAACTGTCAGAGTTTCTTTTAAGAAAATTATTAAACTGTTATCTAAAAGTTGGAAGGTGGTCGTACTAATGAACTATTTAATGAACTGTGTCAATAATTGACCGTCGTATATTCCTCCCATAAACCAAATCATTCATTCAATCAATTATGCTTTCTAATAGCTTCTCCCACTGTTTTTATAATTTCAGGAATTGTCTAAGGAAAATATTATTAATGTTTATCATGTAATTATTATTCTTTGATCCCAATAACAAAAAATCACTATTTATATCTACTATAACATGGTGAAAATCACAATTGGATTTAAAAAAAATCTCAGAAAGAATATATCTAAATAATTTGGTGGATTATTACATATAAGGATTAATAGCAACCTAATTTTAAAAATTTGTAAAATTTGTTAATTATTTTAGTGTCTAAAAGGTATGTTTTCATATAGTAAATGATTTTTGCTCCGTTTTTTAAATAGAGTATGTTTCAATAACACTACATAATTTGTACAATTATCTGGAGTAGATAATTTGTTAGTTTTCATGAAAACTATGCACTGTATCAACATTTCATCTAATTTCGAAGATGATTACAATGTCTTCATTTTAATACAATAAGAGTTAACTACAGAGCTCCATACGATAGATTTGTTCCCAGTTATTTACATAGTATATGTATAACAAGAAAGTTGTTCCCTTTAAAGGTATGTAACTTAAGTAATTGGAATCTTCTAGCCGTTCGTGCACTAGAGGAATTCCGAATCACGTTACCTATACATTTGTTGACACGTGATAATTTCTGCTTAGTTATATAACAACGTGCAAGTCCAGATTGTTTCCTTTCAGATGTAAACATTTAAGGTCTAGGTGATCACGTAGCAAGTACGATCCGTCACTAACGAATGAATGGTAACCATAGCTTTTCTAAAACTCTTTGCCCGTAATGATTATCGTTAGTCGATGCTACTTAACTTCAGGATTAAAAAACCTAGTAATTCCATTGAAAACCAACGATATTTCTGATCTGAAGCGTACATTGCCGTATCACAACGATTCCTTCTCTTCTAATCGGAATCCATTTATAGACTAGAGTACACAGCAGCCACGAATTTCCTCCAATTCGATAGTAATCGAGTTGGAGGAAAAGAGGGTAGACGGCGCAGCCTATGTAAAATATGACCGCTTTCCAGTCGTACGTCGTACCTCGTTAGCATAGATAGCCACGGAATTTCCTCGCTGATAGAAGAAACGTCAACGTCAGCAGCTTGAATGGACAACTTCGAAGTTAAACCTACGGGACTAACGGAAATACCGATACAATATTTACTTCTTAAAAGTTCATGATTAGTTATTTGCAACTAGCTCCTAGGAAAAAAGAATAATAAATACTACAGATGCTTCATATTCTGTGGAAGCTTGTAGCGTCTCCTCAGTTCTAGGCAATATTATATCGAATAATATTATACGTTCTTTAAATTTTCAGAACATATCCTAGGACATCTTTCCTTTTATTAACATTTCTCTTTTTGGAAAAGATGGTACGGTTTCATTGTACATTAGTCACTACCTGTTAAGACGGAGAAACTTATTAACGATCAAAATTGGTTTCAGAAAAATGCTTTTTATTCCCTAAAAGCTTGTTGTTTCAATTGACAATGAATTGGGAGTTTATAGCCTATAATACTATACTTTTTTTCAAATTCTCATAATATTTTGCTTTCGTTTTTCTCTTTTTAGAAAAAATCTCATACTTTCACTGATCAGAAAATAATTGTCAACGCTTGAAATCGGTTTCAAAAAGATGCTTTTTATTTTCTACAAAACTGTGTTTATTTAGTTATTTTATATTAAAAAATACTCTATTGTTCTCAAATCATCAAAGGATCTACTAAGTACACTTTCCTTCATTTCTTATATTTTTCTTTCCAAAGAGAACTTGTTTTGTCTGTCTACTAATAGCTACAAGTCATCCCAAACAAGACATCCACCCATCAGTAGGGTCCAACCTTCCATAGAGCTGGCATCACCACGTTCGCAGAAGATAGTCCAGCGTCTATCTGCGAAGAGTCGTGACGTAGAAAAAAGGAAGTGACTGTTTAATGGATTGCCCCGTGGGTTCGTGCACGATGGACTGGCGTCGCTGATACTCGTCTAGAATAGTGCTCAAACCGTGTGTACCCACGTGTTCGCGCCGGCACGTGGGTGTCGCAAAAGTGCCTTCCTGAGCACCGCTGGACGCGTGCTCCCTTCCAACGTTCGACCATGGACACCAACGACGGGATCAACGGCGAGGGACATGAAGATAAATCATTTATTGTGCTTGGGGGGGACTTTCGAGGACTCCGACAGGGCAACCAGGGGTGTCGCCTTCGATTTTGTTTCTCGTGCTTGAGCCGCGTACTGAAAATAATACGGCGTCGCGGCCGAAATCGACGCTTATATTCCAAAGCAGACCGATAACAGGCAAAGGTGGTTTTTAGGGAAACGCGTGCAGAGTATTGCTTAGAGAACACGTGCTTCTGGATTTCGGTGATGATATCTCCTAACGTGGTAGCTGTTACTGAAATCTACTTGTCGATCATCTGCTCGTTTCGTTGAAGAACAGAGGCATAGAATGAAGAATGAGCGAGGGAGAATGAAAAATAGCAAGAAAAGAATGTATACATTTGACGGACATTTTTGATAGGAATCAATAGAATTGTTCAATCCTGTAAGTGTTTGCCCTCTTTTGCGTAAATTATAATTAGAGGCATAGTCCCATAAATTTCAATCATTCTCCAATGCATTTAATTAATATATGCCTGTAAAATATCAAAAATATATGTACATTATTTTTTATGAAAAAATGTGCATTTAGAGACCATAATGTTATGAAATGTATACACATGATTCGTAGCAACCTTAAATAATGAATACTAATACATCATTTTCCCTATGACCACGTCCTTGTTTAAGAAAATTTTGTATATTTCTTATGAATACCAGTAATAGCGACGAGGGTTTATCGTGACGCGAAATTCGAGCATTCTTCGAGTAAACTGTGCATTTCTCGGCACTCGAATTCCTAGCATTACTAGGGATCCAGCCCTCGCAATGTGCTAAATTTTACGCCCTCGTTGACGTAACTTCGGACTACCGCGAGGTCGTGGCTACCATCTCACGAAATTTATGAGCATATACTGTATATCGAAGAGGAGAAACGTTTCAGAGGGCTCAGTTTATCGAACACGGGAATTGTAACAGTATGCACATGCGAGATATTTTCAAAGGGGCGATTCAAAGCGTGAAAAATATCCGTGGAAAACGTTCATACTTTATGAGAGTTAGGGCGATGGACCTGATAATCTTGCGATTAAATAAAAATTCGAACTTTGTTCAGGTTCGCATAAAGTATTGTATTTTAACTTACGTTTCTACTGCATCAGTTGATTTGTATACCATCAAATACACGTTTCTTCATTGTATAATATTGTCATCGTAAGAAACTGTAAATAGTACTAATATCAACCTTGAAATGAGACAAATTGGTCCTTCGAAACCAGCATATAGGGTTCGTTTGTTGAAGTTAGTGAAAAAAGTATTTCCCACAAAGATGATTTCTGACTTTAGTTCGATACAGTAGAACCGAGTAGGATTAATGGAGGTAATATTTTTAAAGCAAAATGGTAATAATTAGTAGGTTATTATTTAAATTGTAATTCAAATTTCCTGTTAGGGTTAGAACACACGTCACGTGAAATCACGTAATATTACCCTGTATATGTATGAGAGCAGTTTAACATATAAATTAGTGTAGTAGTTATTAGTAGTAGTTATTACACGTGACGTGATAATAGTGTGTTCATACTGTCAATATGTTAAACAATTGGAGCCTTAGTTAATAAAAATCATGGGTAGTGGGTAGTTGGTAGTTAATGTAAAAAGTTGATCTAAGCTTTCAGATTTCCTGGTAATCCAATAATAATTCTTGGATTTCCAAAAGCATATAATCATTTATGGAAAATCCTTGCTTCTGCTACAAAAAACCGTAGACAAACTTTGCTCTTTCCCCTTCAACTAATGAACTTCCAACGAAACACCGCGCCTCCAATTTTCAACTTCTTCTCACCCCTACGCGTAATCGCTGTTTTCCCTAACGAGTTCCCAAGCCAGCAGATAAAAAGACCCGCGGATATATTAAATGATAGTAATTGTGAATCAAAAGGATGACGAGCAGAACCCCCGCGTGCGCATACCGCGGAGGAAGGGACCCGATCGAGGGAGAAATGTCGAAAAAGAGGGGAGGGGAAAAATGTGGATCGACGTATAGCTCTCGAAATGAAAGAGGCAGACGAGCCTCCGTCGGGACGAGGACGCAACGATCCGCGACGGAGAAAGAGACGAGGAGTACTGTGGGTGGCCGGCGGGAGACGGAAAGTGAACAAGGTAGGCAAAGTGGTGGAGGGATGGAGGGGGCGTTCGTAGAGGGGGACGATCGTGAGAGGAGGGGGACGCGGAGGATCAAATGGAGCGGGACAGAGCGAACGATAATGAAAATGCGTGATAGAGACGGTCGCATTCGTGGCGCGAACGATAGAAAGAGGGGGAGAGAGAGAGAGAGAGAGAGAGAGAGAGAGAGAGAGAGAGAGAGAGAGAGAGAGAGAGAGAGAGAGTGAGAGAGTGAGAGAGGTGAGCAAGGCCGCGAGGAAAGTCGGGGAGAATGGGACGATAAAGGAGAAACAGAGAAACTGGGATGAAAGAAATGGGGAGAAAGAGAGTAGGCTTTGGGTATGAAAAAAGATCGAGTTCGAAAAGGGGAGGGTGGGGGGGAAAGAGGTGGTAATCCAGCTGGTGAAGAGAGAGAGAAAGGTAAAAGTCAGAAACGGCGAAGGAGACGGAGGAAAGGTATGATCGAGGGGGTGCGAGTGAGATGGAGCAGAGCGACAGGGAAGGTGGGGCGAGGGAAGGGGGAGGAAGAGGGACAGAATCAGCGGTGAGATCGACGTAAGAACGTAGGAAGGAACGAGAGGCTCCCGGTGTGTCGTTCGCGCTTGCATTGCTTTTCGAAGCTCGCGCGCGAACGGTTCAGCTTTTAGTGTGCGAGCGCAGCGAGCGTATGGCGTGTGACAAGCGTGCGACCCATTAAGTGCGCGACTGATCGATAAGACGCGTGGAAATCCGGTCCCGGGTCCTCTGAATATCGCGCGCGCGCAGCGCGTTGAACACTGCATCGGCTGAGACGGTCGCCAATCACCGGGGATCATTGATAGCGCGTGAAAGCTCACGCGCCTTTTTGGCTCGATTGTCGTTCTAAGTCTGCGAAAAAAAGGAGAACGGACTGCGACGGCGCGGCGCGGTCGAGTTCGAATCGCCAGCGGAACCTCCTCTCTCGACCGGCCTGTCCGCGATTCGCGATTTCGAAGCATGCTCCCGCGTGTTTGAGGTCAAGGAGAATAACGGAGAGAAAGGTAGTGCGCTAGAGGCTGACTGGCTACGAGGAAAGCCGAAGCGGAAGGATCTGCGCGCGGGGTCACGGAGAAAGGTATCGTGCACATCGCCCATGACGATTTTCACATTGTCTCGCCGCCGCGCCGCGTCGGACGTTTCCGTGTTCGCACTGGCACCGACGCAGACGCGGCGCTTTGAGGTTCTCGTTCTTTTGATGGTCAAGTTGTTGAGAAACTTCATGATTGTCAAAGGAAACTGCTTTTGATCGATAATATCGATATTTGGTGGCATTGACGATATTAATGATCGCATTCTTCATATTGAAGGTTTCGAATATTTGGATATCATGCAGATTTTTAAATTTATACTGAACGCTGATAAGTGCTAGGAATATTTACAGTAATATTGATTGTTATATTTGAAGTTGTATCAGAAAAAATTAAAATACACATTGTCGAACTGGATTGATCAGTGTTGTAGATCGTGACCTGGTCCCTCAACATAAATTAATTGAATTGAAGATTTCGGTAAATTAATCGATAACTAAAATTATATTTACAGTAAAAGCGTTTTAGTTTTAGCATCTTTACTTTAATTAAATTCTACCCATTTCTGGAGTTATTGACGGCACATAGGTAAATGCTCATACAAGATCTCAATGTCTTAACTTAATATTCAATCATAATTCGATCTAAATATCTATTGGTTTTCTATAAACAACCATGTTAAGTTTGATTTGCTTGTAATTTGTTTTGTCCTTAGTGTGCTTTTTTTAAAAACTTTATTCCATATAACTGCAAGGAAAATAACATATTCTTTTGAAAGATATGAGAACAACGTTACAATTTTGGAACTGTGTCCAGGTTATTCCTAATGTTTCCAGACAAATCACAGTAGTTTATTCTTTAATTAAGAATAATATGAAAATGTTGTTCAAATTTCTGTAACAAATACTTCATTACAAAATCATAAAAAAATCCGTTTACACATAAAATATGTAATGAGTTATTTTCCATTACAGCGTACTTAAGGTTGATTGTGTTTACCTTATCTGTGTAGTCAAACAGTGTTTATTACCTGGTAGCGATTCTGGTCGTTAATAGTTAATATCACTAAAAGCACTTACAATTAGTATCACCTCTCGTATGTTGCAATGAAAAGTGGGTTAATACCTATTTCACGAATATATTTATTTAAAAAATACATAAATAAAAAATACACCACCATAGTTTGTTGAGAAAATTATTCTCTATTTAACGCTTTTTTTAAATGAATAATAAAAAACATTTACTGGGTATTTTTATTACGATAGGAATATGTAGAAAACAGCAAACTATCTCCTTTCTCCAACGGTAGGGCTCGACATTGACATTACTCCTGTCTAGAAGCTTCTCCATAATCTTTTTCAGTTTCCAACTTGTCTACTATTAATTAAATACTGTAATCACTGTATTACACTTCTCACAATTTTCTCAGAGCATGTGGACTGTTTTCTAATTAATTTAAAGTTGTTCTCAGCTCTCATCCCTTCGAGCCTTTTTCAATTCAATCCAGCTTTTGATTTTTTCAAATAATTAATCTTATTTTAGCATTTTCTTATTTTAAGGAAAATAAAAAAGTTATTAATATAATATTAAACGCCTTTCTTTGTTTATCTGCGTCTAGCAAACTTCATTAGAAAATTTTATTTTTAATATTATTTGCAATCCTGTAAATTAATATTATGCACAGTTTCATAAACAAGACTGGTACTCATATACATATGGGTAACGCAGCAGAGTGTCAATCACGCTTATCTAACAGTGATAATTGCATTAATATCTCTATATAAATTATTATAGAAACATTATATTTTATCGCGTTTAACCAAATTAATAGTTATTCTCCATTCGAGCATTCACTTCCACTGATTAAAGCGTTTCGCAGAAAAAATTGCTACTCCATTAAAACAAAACTGCCGAATTTGGAGCAATGATAATGCACTTCTGCGCGTGTGTTGGTGTTCAATTCGCTCCATTCGGGCCGAGATTAGATTTGACGCTCTATTGAACTAGCAATCGAGACGATGACATCACGCCCGGCTACAGGGGCCAAAATAAACTTTGCTAATCGCGCGTCGAGGAGCCGCAGAAACGCGTTCCCATGTGCGTCGCCACTGCACTGATCGAATTTATCATCTACAAATCGTCTTTGACGAAACCGAGACCATTCCGCGGTCGTAACGCACGTTATTAAAGTCTTTTGGTATCGCTGGCAATAAATAAAGCGATAAATCTAGGAGAGGTGGACGACGTTGAAATTGTTTGAAATCGTGAATGTTCGACCACAGGCATCGGGGAACGGAAACATGTTTGTACACGATGTTAAAAATGTGGAGCATTTTTATGGGATGCTCGTAGACAGTAAAATAATAAAACTAATTCATCTACAAAGACAGTCAGTTACGAAAGTCCTTAAATGGTTTGCAAAATTGTGAGAGTAGAAAATATAGTAATTTTAGTAATGATATAAACTAGAGAAGTACCGAGTAATGACCAAACTAGTCGGTTAATTCGACACTTTTGCAGTCGGCGATTAATCGAAAAAAATTCGACAAAAAAGACCAATTTTTCGGCCTTCAATTTTTAGTACTAATAGTATCGTGATAAGGTATAGAAATATAAATAATATTTTTATTTACTGTCATTAATATAATTTTAATATTTTTTAATATACAGTGACTCATAGGTTTGTTCACATGTATTCCAAAGTATAATTAACTATTAAATTCGTAATAATAATCTTTGCTTTCAATTTAGATCATTTCCAGCATCCAGATTTACTTGTTGCTCAGTTTCCAGGACTATTATTATGTAAAGGCAAACATCTTTCTCAGAATATAATCAAATTCAATATAGTCTTCGCGAACAAATTTGTGAGTCACTGTATGTATAGTATACTTATATGTATATACTTATATGCAACATAATCACCACATAATACATTAAAAATAATCATTATTTCTTTCAACCAACTAAATAAATACCAATTGACTAGAAACTTTGGTTACTATTTCTTATTTTCAATAAAATAAAAATCACTGTAAACTGAGAAACAGAATGTAATAAATAAATGTAATAAGCAATGTTAAACAATTTCATCTTTGAGTTCGTAATACTGTTATAAGTTTAAAATATTTTATTGCAATACAGGTAACTCAAACTATGACGATTAAATTTTTTTAATTATTAGAGGCGAATTGTAACGAAGGAACGTCGAATTGTTTTCTCGTTCAGGGAGGAAGCAATTTTCTTTTGTTTGGTATATATTGTCAGTCTCAGAAAATTATTTCACCCTTGGACTCATTTTGTAGCGGTGTTTGAAAATGATCGGCAGTGCCGACAATCGGACTTCTTCGAGGCCAATCATTCGGCTAGTCGGCCAAACTTCTAGTCGGTACACCTGTAGTATAAATACTATATTGTTTGTCAGTTGAAACTTGAAACCAGGAATATTTTAAGAAAATTGGTAAGAGAACCTCATTAAAATTAAAATAAAATGGTAGAAAACTTGTATGCAGATATCATAGATAATTTCATGTCTATTGAATTTTTTAAAACAAAAATAAAGCTCCTAATATAAACTGTAAATATGTTGCATTAAAAAATGTATAGAAATTAAAAATAATACTGAAAACAATACTACAGAAAATAAAATACGCATAAGGTGTTGCTTATATTAGCTGAATGTTCAGTCGCACATTTTAATTTCCTCAAATATTATTAGAATTAAATTAACAAATTAAAGTATAACTATCCAATCAAAGCACATCAGAGATGTATTAGTAACACTAGACAAACATTAAGTTTCGACATAAGAAAATCATACAAAATCTTGGGTCTTCAATTGAACCCTTGAGGTCTTATAGTTCTAAGGTTCAAATTGTTTATTCCACACTCGTTCTGAACTATTATTTTACGTAACACAAAATAACGTTAAATTAAAAAAAAAGTAAGTGATCCTTTCTCACTAATTTTGTACCTTTGTTTAATGCCTCGCAGTTTAAAACAACCTATATGTACCATTCACAACGTTCGCTTCGAAGCGCGAAAACCACGAGGGGTTATCTCGAACAGGAGAAAGCAACCGCCGCGCCGATGAAGACATTTACGATCGTTTCATTATGTTAATTTCGTCGTTGGACATCTATTATGACCGGCTTTCGTGTAACCGATGCGTCCGTAACCCACCCTGAAAAACGAAAAAGTAAAAGAGGAGCCGAATACCTGCTGGGTTTCGCGCTACCGCACGCGAATAAAACTGTCACCTCGTTACATTCTATCATCGTTTTCTGAATATACAGATACATCCCGCGAGCAACATGAATTATTCATGCCGCTAATTAGTCGGGATCTTGGATCTATCGTATTCCGTGCTGACGATCGTTGCGTCCCTTTGCCGCGGTTCCGCTGATCGCGATAACGTCTCGTCGCTCTACGATAAAGGATACTGGAGGGTGGGTTCGCACGGGTGATCGGGAATTACTCGGCGCGACCAATAAAATCGACAAACACAGGAGACGAGACAGAGTGATTCGTCAGAGCGCACAGCCATACATCGTAACTCGCAGCATTACGTTCCGCATTTGAATATAAAGTGTCCAACGATGAAATTTTCTCGAGGCACCGCTAATGGAATGCTAATAATATCAGGGTTCCATTACCAATTGCTGTCAGTTAGGTGGCGGTGTCGATTTACACAGAAACGATATGCAGCGTTATCGAATACTATGCATAAATTTCAATCCATTAGGTTTTATTTTGCCCGGACAAATTCGATCGAATACCCTCAATATTCATTTTCTCGTAAACGGAGGGGGTTCAGATTTTTATTCCCGCGATCGGGAAAGGCGAAAGTCCAACGCATTAGCCCGATCACTTTAATTACCATTTCTATCACGCGAAATACGAATCGCTCGCCGCTTCGGATTTATATTATTGCCTAAGAATCTGACAAGGGACCCTCGTGATTTGTCGTCCGGGACATCAGATCTTTAGCTCCACCGGCCGTGTTTTCGAAGATACAAAAAGCCATAAGAGTAGTAACAGGTTTGTGTTTTATTCGTTGCGCCCGTTTACATCTTCGTTGCGCCACACGATCGAAATCGAAGCGAGAAGAAAACTGCTCCGCATGGCACAATTCAAAGGAGACGAAGCTTTTGTTCACCGCTCAATTCGCGAGACCGACGCGCGTGTAATCGAATTCGGCACGCTTCCGGGGAATTGATTTCGATAAACGGCACGACGGAAAATATGAGAGCGTGGCTTCAGGACTGGCCGAACGGGTTCATTCGAGCCGGCGTACGGCATACCTACTGTTAACGAGCTAACGAGCAATTCTTCTGCGTTGACTCTTTGCGTACACTTCCGTTGGCGTGATGCTCGGAATTATGTTATACCCTTAATTAAATGCAATTTTCAGATGGAGATTCGTGGGACGGTTATAGTGGAAACGGATGTAGTTTTCGGATTAAAATGAAATCGTGTGATTAGGATTAGTTTGATTATTGCGTTTGTAATTTGCAAATGGGAAAAGGAGGCGCGATTGTTAATAGTCGTTGATGGGTTTGGTTAACAAGTAAATCTGGTTTCTTCTCTTAGTGTCAGAAAATTAGTGTTTCTGCATTTCAGTCTCGTAGAAAATTAATATTTCCTCATCTGTATCTTGTAAAAAATTATTTTACCCATAAGAAAAATAAGACTACGTAGAACAACGGTTTTAGTTTTCACAATTTCCTGCTCTATTCTAGATCCATTTTATTTTCAAAACCCAGAGTGAAAATTACTATTAGATACAACGACACTTCGCCATCGATCCTTACAAAATCATTCCAGTGATTCCAGCTACGCGTCCCATCCTCCATATACATAATCAACAGCATACTCCCACCACTTTTCATAAATCAAATCCCCAATGAAATTTCCATACGATTCTAAAGCATAACGTCTGCCAATACGTTTCCAGCACGAGGTTAGACACGGCGTTCATTACAGGCGAATGATTCCCTTGAAGTACAAATTGGAACGGATAAGCTTGAACGTGTTATAAATCCTTTCCTGCCTTCCCACATCGAGACATCCCATTGTGATAGGCCGATTAATCAGCCGAGGAAGATATGATACCTCGGTTTGACTCGCTTGCGAACCGTAATCCATGCGCCGTATCGGCGTATACGATATTACGTTTATTACGCGTTGCACCGATACGCGGAGGACCGAGTGGCGCCAACCAGCCGGCCTCCATGTACCTACGTGGTCGCCTATGCAACGAGTTATACAGGGTGTCCTGCATAACCGGTCGAAAAATACTTGGCCGCTCTAACACAGATGCACACGTAGTAACTTCATCCGCGAATGACCGAACGCGTATCTTCCAATCCGGTGACTTCAGTCGAATCGACAGTGTTTTCGTATTATAGTGCAAGTTCTTTTTTAGACGCGTCTATCAGATGATAAGAGAATATAAATCTCCATGGAGGAACAAAAAGTCGAAAATGTTGAGTAAAAGTTTCTACAGTCCCTGGCCAGTTTATTAGACGCACTATAAAATATTTGTAATTGTATATGTTGCACTAGATTATATGCGATATTATTTACATTTACCCTTACAAATAATGATTTTTATATAGGAAATTTATGATACAGTTTTATTTCATATTTATTTTTTACACGTCGCCACATAATGTTAAGATATTGGCTATGGAACATAAACAAGTATAAACTTGTTTCATTTGCGTTGTCGCGTGCCACAAGTACTGACGTGTTTATATGGTTTTGTTTAATGTATTTATTTGTCTTTCAGGATTAAACTACACGGTAGTTTGTTTATTGTGTGTGCAGCACGTTTGATAGCTAGAATTACTAGATTGGAACAATTTAACCATGGGTAAAAAGAGCGACCTTTCACCACGTAAAATAGCTGAAGTTAAAGCCCTCATTAATACTAAAATGTTTTCCAACCGCGAAATATCACGAAAGTTGATGGTGTCTGAAGCAACTGTGCGACGCATAAAGAAGAAAGTTGAAACAATTACAAATATTTTATAGTGCGTCTAATAAACTGGCCAGGGACTGTAGTGTGGGATATTCTTTTTGTACAAGGGTTCCGTTTTGGTGCTGCTTTTAAATAAAAAGCCTATAGCGTTTGATAGGAGTTGAAATTTAAAATATTGAGAGCAACAACAGACTAACCCTAGTGTTCGATAACCGGGAAAATAAAAAATCTTAAAATATAGGATCTAAACAGCATTTTTTGACAAGTATTGGTACTAGTGCAGTTGTAACTTTTAGCTTCTAATACTATTCGAAATGCTTCCCAATTAATGAAGATATAATTCATTCTTCAACCGAGACTGACCAAGTTTAGTGCACTATTGAAGTATTGAACACAGATGTCAGAACAAATTTTTTTCTTTTTTATGGTATTAGTATAGCTTATTGGAATATATTTGAACCATTTACTCAATTTTGAAAAAAATTAGGGTTAGTCCGTTTTTATTCTATGTATTTTCAATGCTGACAGGTCACTGTGGAGAGTTTGATACTTTTAGTCAAATAGTTTGACAAGGAAATCGCCTATTTCCTTTAGTCAATGATAAATGATACTGTGCAGTGCTAGAAACTTTCTTCCAGCCTGAAATTGATCGACAGGTTTACAGCACATGTGATTTCAACGATACAGAATTCTAGTCAGTTCATGTAGCCATGCGAATTTCAAAGAAAACACACTGAATAATATACATTTTAATGATGTCGATTGATCACTTCAATCGTCTGATTGAAGGAAAGAATCTACGCTACCAAGCTGATAATGATTTAACGGTTTACACGAAACATTTACAATGAAATTAACCAAATTAATCCTGGAAAATTAGATCCAAAATAAAAATTTGATCCATATATGTACATATATTTGCAGTATTGCTAGAGATATTCATTTCATAGATACAAAAAGTAAAAAAAAAGTAAAAAGTAAAAAAAAAAAAGCTTAAAATAAAAGATATTCTAGAACAAAATAGCGCTCTTACAAAAAAAAAGAAACTCATGACTTTGGGATATGTAAAAAATTTGATAGATTTTGAGATAACTTGCTAGTGCAAAACTTAATATCACCTACCATCAGGATTTTGACTCTCTTGTCTCATTCATTGGTTCAATTGCCTGTCTCAAGTTGCACGTATGTAAATGCATCTTGTGCAAAACCGACATCTCTTAATATACTTATTCTTTCACATTTTACTTGTATTAGTACCTTATTCATAATTAAACTGACTACTGATATATGGATGACGTGTCGCCAAAGTACCGACTGCTGAATGAGCAGCGAGGCTTCAATTAATGCTTTTGTTTATTCCCAAGTCCTCATTGACCCCAATGACTTCTGTTAAGGATACTTGCATATGACCTTGAAATACCTTTTTCCACGATTATGAGATTTATAGAATTATAGATATTTCTAATATTGACTTCCTTTATATCAGTTCCTTTCATACAACTTCCAAGTTTCCAATCTCCTTTCAATATATTAGCATATACCTACTGGTCAAGAGTATACAAACATAAACTTTATATTCTATTAAAATTCTAACAGATATAAATACAACACAGCAATTCTGAACACATGTCATAGAATCACTCATCACTTTTTCTCATCTTCATCTCCAACAAGTCAGATTCACTGTCAACACTATAAACTAATCTCAAACATGAGTCCCTTACGCCCTATAAACTCGAAACCAGTTCTACACACTAAGCCTATACGCGAACTCGGACATTTGGAGTAACATCAGTCAAGCAGTGCACGACTCGGTTTGACTGTGCAAGGATCGCGCTAGGACCCCGCCGCGCCACGCTGCGTTCGGCTGGTCAAATCAGTGGATTTCGATGCGCAGCGTACAATTCATTTAATTTTCCTATGGTCAATTTTAAAGTGTCCGTATTTTTGAAAAGTGGTCCGTAAAGAGGACAAATAGGGCTACATTCTCAATTTTTTTCGATTTTTTAAATAATTCCCCGCTATGAAAAACCTGCATTTGTTAACAACAATTGCAAAATAAATGGTTAAAATTTCTTGCAACTTAAATAATTTTTATTAGGTACTGTTATGTCTGCTCTATAAGCACTCAGAAACACATTTTTATGAGTTTGCTAGTTTAAGAGCTAAAATTAATAGAAAAAAGTGGACCGTAAAGTTTAAAGAGATCCAAAATTAACAATTTTCAAAATTTTCAAAAATCCTTTCGCACACGTTTATATATCTGTAAAAACTACAACATATCCAAAATTCAGCAAAATCCGAGATGTTACTCCAAAAGTGTCTGAATTCGCGTGGAATGACCCTATAGCAAGTGACCATCGCCAAACAATGGCTCAAACACCGACCGAATCCATAAATTCCGACCACCCTAATTTATTTTCCTTTGAAACAGCATCACCCCTCTAGGAGAATTCTATTTTTCTTCACTTTTGACTCACTATTACACACAGGATCATTCACGAAAAAGCGCCACGCTATACTATACATGCTCGTATGTTTCGCGTAGCACTGCGTCACTCATTTTATTATTTCCATTCGAGGAATACGTCGTGCCCGATAGACCCAGTGCTTGTCCACCGACCGATTAGACCAGCGAATCGAATATTTATAGACGTCCGTTTTCGTGATTGCACACGCACCATCGGTCGGTGTCACAGCCACGGTGGTGAGACACGGTTCGCCGCGTCGCGGTTCGGTAACGCCGCGGGAGATTCGCGATTCGTTCTTCTTTACGGCAACGACAACGTAATCTGGGAATCTCGGTGATAAATCCTCAACTATTCCTGGATCAAATGCACTCTCGGGCGTGTGTTGGTGTTATTGGTAATTTTCTCGTTATTTATGCGCCGTATAGAGCGCTCCTACGAGGGCCTCTTCGTCGCGTGATTACAGCGTGCATGGCGAACGTTCTTTATCGTAGCGTTCATTATGCGGCGCACGACGATATTTATGCCTTATATTTGCTCGGCGAGAATCAACGGCCGGGACCCATGCCGCTCGTTATTTTCAGTACAGTGTTATTTCACGACCCCATTCTTCCGGTTACGTGCATTTTCGGCAACGTGAATGCACGCGCCACGCTCAATGATTAACGGCCTTTCCTCCAACGTTGGCCATTATCCAATGTGCGCTGCTGGCGCCAGTCATAAATTGATAGTGCCTCGTGGAATCCGTGGGACCACCCTTTCGCAGCTGCCCGCCGATTGAATTGTCCGCGACGGTGGATTCATTGAGACGGATGGCGCCCGTTTTCGGGGACGCACGATTTTTAATCTTGTATACTTCGATCGCGAGAAGCGAGATCGATAATTGGTGTGGGCGATTTTAAACGTGTCTCGTAATGGGTCGCTGCACTAATGAGCCGTAAGCTTGGTCGAGCTCTTGAAATACTCGAAACCATAGAGTTGAGGTCTTCTTTCCATCCGGAAATAGTGCACGGTGCTACATTTCTCAAGCTGTAATTGCTGCGGGTCAAGAACCTTCGACAGACAAGTGCTTGTTTGAAGGAAGGTGAACTGACAGTGAAGAAACTTGGATAGATTGACAGGAAATAATGGTGGTTGCAGGAGGCCTGTCGAAAGTATTGAGTGAAAACATTGAGTGATTTCAGGTTTAAGTTGTGCCATTTGCCTAAGTGAGGAGTTTTAGAAAATTTTAATTGAGAGTATTGACATTATTATTGTGGCGGAAAGGATTTACATAATTCCACGATAAGAGAAATCTAAAACTTTGTATCGGGAAAACATAATTGGAGAATTCCAAGAATGGAAATCTACGTCATACTGTATACTGACATATATGGCTAATATTTTTCTTTCTCTCTGAATTTAAGTCTCGTAACAAGGATAACTAGGATCAAGCTCACAGTCTGTACGCGATAGTTTTCTATAAGACTAATTTGTAATTCCCCTCAGTGATTCATACTAATCTTTTTAAAGATAGAGGTGAGACAAACTGATAATGCAATAAAACCTTGGTAGGTCATATTTCTTTTAAATTTCAAAAAAGTGTAGAGACTTTTTTGATTGACAAATCCAATTTTCAAGAGCCAGTAACGTGTATAGTTATTGTGTATGTCGATAATATTGTAATAAGTCTCACAATTTTGTTCTTCTATTCGTTACATATCTCCGTCATTCACATCAGTTTTCACTCCCGACAATTTTATACGAAACAATGTTGTATTTTTTTTTATTGTGTCAGTCTTAAAATTGTTATGATTTACAACTAATTTGACACTGCATTTAACTTGATTCACAAGAAACAATCAGTTTGTATACGAAAAGCAAGATAATTTGGCAAAAGATAATTAGAGCCAATAGCAATGCTATTGCTATATACAATAGTAATTATATTTACAGGAATAAAAATAATTCATTTCATAAAAAATGTATATTTGGATTAATATAGATTCTTGTTCAGAACAGCAAAAGAGAACGCACAAAACTCTAGTCTGTTAGAGCTTTCGGAGTCATAGAGGTTCAAATTACCGAGGTTCTACAATAACATTAAAAAGTACAGTGCAATCGCTAAAAGCGACAATAAATTTATACCGAGTAAACGCTGCATGAAGGATGCAGCATTTAAGACAACCAGTTCGGACAATTAAGCTTGTGTCCAAGATTGCCAAATACAGCGTTACGGACGTGCAGACAGCATTCCATCGCGAGATGGTCTTACCTAAAGTCGGCAGCTTACGAAACAGCACGTGGCTGCTGTGGTACCGCCGCGTCGCACCGCGCCGGGGTGTAGTCTCTCCGCGGTTTCTCCCGTTACATCATCGCGAATATACGGCCGGTCTAGTCATGCAGTTTCTGGGTGGTTGGCATTCCTATTCCGCCGTTTCGTTTTCTTCGTGTTTGCCTCTTCCATATCTTACCCCGGCATGAGGAAGGATTCATCGCGCGCCGCAGGATTACGTGGCGCACATAATTGACCGTGAGCCTCAATTAACATTCGCGATCATTCGCTGGCACGCCGTTCAGGCCGATTGCATTAGGCAACCGATGCATTAAATCGCGTTAACGAACGCCCGCTGGAATTCACGCGCGCGATACTTTCGTTTCAGGGATCTACGGTCGCATTCTAATGCCGAGAGCAATTTGTCTCCTCGGGTTAAGCTGTACTTGATCCTCTTTGGCGAACCTTCGATTCATCGTACGCTGTTTACTTTGTGAACCTACACTGTTTGGGATTATTTTCCAAAGGTAAAATATATAATATATATATAAATATTATTTATTATAAATAAATAATATTAATATATATAATAAATATTATTTATATATATAAATATATATATATAAATATAAATATATATAAATATATATAAATATATAAGGTATATTTATTAAGGTTAAAATATTTTTGCCTTTTTGAGTAAAGACGTAAAAACAGAAACTATGTTATTGACTAATGAGTTAATACTGTACAACTCGATATAACATATAAAGATGTTGCAATCATGAAGTATTTTAAAAGAATGTACTTAACATTTTTCTTCTAAAGGACTATAAAAAGAGATTGCCCGTTTAAAGAGATATATGATACACACAGAAGGAAAACATTTAGGTATCCATTTGCAAACTCTACTTACATATAGTTATAAACGCAATCTGTCAAATGCATTCATCATTTCTTGTTTTTCATTGTAACACGCAGCATGAAGCTATCAAAAGGTAGATAGAGAGACGAGATTCTATTCCTAATTTACCACAGCGAAAAGATTAAGTAGAACAGGATAGGCTACAAAAATACTAGTTCAGAAGGTCTCTGACATCTCATCTCTTAACACTATACATACACTCGCTGCAGAAAATATGTTGATAAGTTCCAAAAATATAGTTTTTCATTTTGTCAAATAGAAAATTTAAGTTGAATAGTAAATAATAATCTACTAATATTGAACAACAATATCCAAAAACTATACATGTATATATATTGTATGATAGACTGTAAAAGATTTGCATTTGCTACGAAAAATATATAATTTCTAATAATAGTATGTCAAAAGTATGTTGATATAAATTAACTTACAAGTTCAGTACGAGATTTAATATCTTTGACTTTTTTTTTATCACTTCCAGAAGTTTTTTCCGCATACTTGTAATTAATCTATGAAGCGTAATTTCGTCTACTCCATGTCATGATTTTGCTAGAGCTTCTTGAAACAGAACTTTATTTCCGTACTTTTTGGATACTGAACTATAAAAAGTAATTTATTATATGCGTATTAAAATTTGTCCTCCTGGATAGGGTAATTCACGCAACTGTAACAAGCCATATATTCCTTTTTGAATGAAGTTTTGTTCACGAATGCAATAATGCAGCATGTGAATTGTGCAATTGCACTATTTTTGTTAATGACGCATAAATAGTTAAACAGTCATTGTTTGCTGCTAATTAATAGATTAATGAATCGAATGACAAACGCGAAATCGAAGATCATTTCAAAGTCTACAAAACAATGTATTATTATACATAAATGAAATTATTTTATTTATTTAAAAAAATAATACAACAAAATGTATTGGAAAGACGCACTATCTTATAGACCATCCCAGTATTAATTCTATCTTACCACCTTCGCGCACTTTTGAAACTACTATCGGTGTTTAGGCGTATGGGAAATCGATATGTAATGCATCCTTACAGAAAAATTTAAAAAGATCCATGGTGAGTAAATATGTTTGCATTGACTATTTATTAATTTGTGTCCACCAAGTATTACTTGATATTTTTCGTAAATATTTCGTGAATTTGCGTTACGTTGACTATAATTTGCGGTATTACGTAATATCTAACGCAAGCAGGTTTCTTTGTATGTACAACCCTGAAAATATAAAAACTGAAAACTGTAATACGGAATTACTTGACTAACATGGAATCATTTTTGGATATTGGTTTATAATTACCTTGAATTTTAAATGTGTTTTAGAGGGCCGAAGAATATAAAAATGCGCGTTTACTCTTTTGACCCGTTTTCATGTTTATTGCACTGAGAAAAATAATGGAGGAACAATAGTAAAGAACAACAGTAAAGAAACAGGATATAGTGAAATGCGTTTCTTTCTACCACATTAAAAAGAAAAAATTAACACATGTCTTTCAAAATTTAATACACCAGTGTAATAAAATTTACAAAAGGCTGTGATGCACAACGACATCTACGCTTCGGAAAGAAGTGGCGTCTCGTGACATAACCTCAATTTGCTTGGATTTTAGCAATGTCTTTTCAATGCCTTTCAATGAATATTGCATAAACGTCCAAAAATTGGTATAGTTAATATTGGAAAAACTTATTTTCTGACATAGGTATTTGTTACGGGCCGTTAGCAGTTACTGAGCATAGACCTAGTTTCATAGGACTTCCGCTAGGGTGTTCTCGTAATAATCGTCTTTCTCGCTAGTGCTTGATTCTAGCCCTGTTCATGTATAAGACGAGTTCCGAAATAAGCATAGGTCCGTCAGCATAGGTCTACTGAGATAATGAAGCAAGTCTTCGTTGATCCGATGGTCCATCCCAAAGTATTCCTCCTCCAGTCGTCAACACTTTGTATAACCAATAAAATAATACTCTTATCTATTCTATACCTCGTCTTCCCCATCGCCAAGCACACTCCTCAGAATATTTCCATAAAAAAAAACTCTTTTTAGTTTGAGCGAAAGTTCCAATTTTGCTACATTCGTGTAGTAAAAATCAGTATACGAGATTGTAGTTTTTACCAAGTCTTCAGAACTAAATATTACGACACGAAAACCTAACCACTTTCACCAATCCTGCCGTTTTAGTAGAAAATGTAGTAAAATTTCTCTCATTTTTTCTCTGAGTGTGGATGAAACCATCTCTCAAACTATCGTTACTTGTTTTCTTGAGTACAAATGGTAAATGTCAAGTCAACTAACCCCAGATTCGTGATTTAGGGTGAACTCAGACGAACCACTTTACGACCATTTTCCAGCCACTTTCGGCGACACTGCCATCTTTTTCATAAATACAAATAAAACAGACAACATCACTGACAGTTTTGTGGCTGTCATGAGGCCCGAAAGTGGTCCGTCTGAGTCCACCCTTACTGACTTAATGTTTTTACTAGTATAAGTGTGATAAAAACTACAACGTAAGCACAATTAAAGCAATTTACAAAATGAAGCCTGCATACCTAAGGAAGTATATAAACTTTTTGGTATGTAATAAATAAACGGTGTTGAGCGTTATATGTATACTGATTAGCTATAGAGCGTTTTTGTTGCTAAATAAGTTTTTCCTTTTATTGGTGACCATCATAAATAACTAAGAGTAGGTCAAAGGTTCACGAATTGATCCCAGGTAGTAAAAAAGGAAAGGTTTAGAACAACTAAACGTTGTCAGGTATAGAGTTTCACTTTGTCCAAACTATACCTGATCTCGCACAATAATTAAAATAGGAGGTATGCCACCACTCTCGGTCTACGATACAATAATCGCAACCAACATATTTTCAGTCAGTACTGAGATAGCAGCAGACCCCGAAGGGTCAACTACGAGAGAAGCCAGTTAGAAATATCGTAAGTGATCAACAATATCGTCCAAAGATCGCTGTAGAAAACCAACATAACCGATTTAGTGAATCTTACGTGATATTAATTTACCGCGTAAGAATTATGACATGAATACGTGTATTTATTTATGTAAAACGTGTATTTGCGTCAACAAACGGAATATTAATGATTTGTTAAAAAACAAATGAAAAATGTTAAAAGTTAGTCAACTAGTCCTGGTTTCCCCTACTGTTTCTACTTCATTGTAAAGGAATTCACTTAACGTACGATGGCATGTTGCTGCTCTCATCACGCCCGTCACCGCGCACGATTTCGCTGGAAAGGCAAAATCGTCACCGCAGAAGAAATCAATTTTCAGCAGTGCGCGTTGCTTTGAAGTGCAAGCGAATCGGCGGCATGAGTCAGACCTTGGCACCGATCGCCATGTATCCATGAATTAGCATTCAGCAATACGCAGAAGACCTTCGTGCAGCAAGCCACCGACCCTGTCGAAGTCTTTTTAAAATTTCAGTCGCGCTCAGGGCGATCGTACAAGCGGTCGTTCCTTGGGAGCGACGTCTGCCGCGTTCTTTCGCCAACTAACGCCGTAACTTTACTACGGTGCTGACTCACCGCCCAACAATCTCATTCATTGTGGAACCGAAGAATCGCGATCTAACCGCACACGAGCGCTTTTGCAACCGTGCTTCGGGGAACGAGACGTTCCCTGAGATGGGAAAGCGTTTTAGCAATTAGAGTCGACGCGTCATCATCCAGTTTCTTCTTCTGGTCGCGAGGCGACAACTAACGAGTTCTTCCGTTAATGGATCTAGTATCTATCATTACTGTTATTATGGCTGTGGTTTGAAAGCAGAGCGGCGTAAATCGGCGGGTTTTTATTTTAAAGATATTGATGCTTCGTGTTTTTAAATGTTGTGTTATGGTTTTTTTTAGTTTGATTATCAAGAATATGGACGTTTATATCAATTCTTCTTCTAAACACTGTACCGTGCATTTTATTTCTTGTTCCGTATACGTGTACGTTTTCGTCCCACATATTTTTTGCAACTGTTATTTGTAATTTTCTACTTTATACGTAACTCATAATGCCAACTACTTTTTGTATTCATCGTACGATATTCTATTGCAATATTCAATGAAGAACTATGAAAGTGTGCGCAGTGATGAGATCAGTTGGTTGTTAATGATTCGTTTTGCATGTGTACATTATCCAGTGTCGTTCTTCGTTCTGTGTACTCCTTATTTAAAATTGATATGCACTTGATACATTAGCCAGAAGTGCATGTTGCGAGCACCATCATTGTTCAGTGACGAACGCAGTTTTGATGAATGTTGAAGTCATACACGCAAATAGTGGACAACGTCAAAGGGACCCCGACGCTTTTCTACGTGTCTTCACCCACGTTTCGAGGAATTAGTCGCAACATTGAAACGCGCATTCTGATAAAGCGAGAGTGATTTCATCTGTTACTTTTATTATATATACGCCACGCCGCCAGCAGGTAGATTACGCGAATGGTTCGATACTGATATTGGATACTGGGGTATAGGATGTCATATAAGGTATCAAAATATCGACGCAGTTTCACTAGAAGAACTTGTTCTGAAGAACTATGCAGTGCAAGTATTATTAAATGTGATGTAGGAATCGTTTCTTCTGAATAGTAACGTAATCGTGATAATAATAGAAGTCACATTTCATTTCTGGAAATTATGCAAAGCATTTTAAAATCAATGCGGTTTTTAATGTAATATGTAGACTGCGGATATTCATGCAAACGCAAATTTATTATATGATTAGAAGACTATAAAAATGTGTTTTTCACTTTGAATAAGTTTTGTATATATTTTTTTAAGTGCATATGTAAAAGTATATTGCATATTTTATTTATGTTTGACATATTTTCAAACTAATTCGCGGAAACTGAAATCTATAATATATTCTATATCTATAATTCTATAATATACACGACAGTGTACAATGTTATACGGTACCATATACTTCTCCAGGAAATTTCAACAAACACTGTTCTGGAGTCAATACATTTGCAACAGTTTTTTCATGTATATTCAGTACAATTTGAAACAGCGTATCCATATGAACAGTACGATACATACACATATGTTACGTAATACTTTAAACCAGCAATTTAAACAAGAAGTAAGATGCCTAAAGTAAGGAAAAATCAACAAACATCAGTTTAAGATTGAGTTGATGGAACTGGAGAGGGAAGTATGTAGTTCCAATATTGAAGGACACTGTAAAATGTGTGAAAAAGATATTCGTTGTGATAGGAAATTACAATTAGAACAACATTTAAATACTTTCAGGCATAGAAACCAAATTGCGAAACAAGTTCATTGTAATTTAAATATTATAATCATATTCAATAATTTTCTTATTACTGTCTAAAATTTGAAAATACTTTTTAAATATTTCACAGATTTCTTGCATATATAGTTATCTTTCTGTCTGTATTCCTATACAATATTGTCATATGTCGCATACGTTATTTGCATATTCCAACATATTTTAACAGCATAAACAGCATAAACATTCATTTTATAAATTTCTTAAATTACTAGTACTAATTCTCACCCTAGATTTTAAAACTGCATCCGAAAAGCACTTCGTGAAATTAATTTTCCTAAATATTGTCAGTGTATACAAAATAAAAATCGTAATGTTTTACTATTGAAATGAATTATGTTTATTAGAAATCAAGCATTATATTTTAAAATTTATGGTTACTTTTGGGACACTCGGTAGATCGAAAAAAGTCTATGTAGACATCAAAGTGAAACCGAAAGTGACTCAAAGACAAATTAGTTGACTAATCGAGCAGTGGCAAAAAATTTGTTCTAGACCTCATTTTGGCGTGCCGGTCAGGCGCATGGTTGTAATTGCTCACGATTGATTCGCACCAAAGATAGAGCTGTCTGTCAGTCAGAGGCTCTATTTTTCCTCTGTCTGGCTATAAATAGGTAGAGACAATCCGTGTCAGCGGTTTGTGACCCACGAGCTGTTTTGAAACACTTTTATTTCTCCGATGCGCGCGAAAATAGCCCACCACTTATTCTTGTACAGTTAACTGCCCTATATTTTTGGAAGTGTGTTTCACTAAATCCAAACATCCGACTCGATGCATTGCGTACGGCGCAATCTAACACATCGATAACTTTATTTATCCTATGCGATAGACATCAGTCTTTCCGCTCACCCGTCTTAGTTACGCGTATAACATTTCTTTGAAAATTATGAAACGAATAAATTATTTATTGATCGGATTTCCATTCTGGCACGAGTGTTAATAGAATCGCAATTGATGGTCTATTAGAGGAAGAATTTATTAATGGTGCTAGCGAATAAATTGCTTTGAACTTTCGAGCTTGTCAGAATTGAATTGAACCGTGCAAAATTTGTCGGACCACAAAATTACTCTTCATTGTTCTGTGACCGCGATCTCCATACCAGAAACTGCACGGCGATTGTTGTTAAACCCCATGACGGATCCTATGGTTACAGTTAATTTCGCATTAGCGCCTGTCTTGTAGATATTGATCAGTCATATACAAAAACTGTTTTCATACTGTCACAGTGCAGCAACGTTTCATTGAGAATAAATCAGTCAAGATTCTCCTGCGTGTACAATTATTTTTACAATTGTAAGAAGTTCCAGGAATATGTTTCTTCTCGGTTTATGTAAACGTATAGATTGTGGTGACTACAAATTCTGTTTGTTGATTAAGGATGCGTTTGAGGTTGGCACGCTGCGTCTGGCTAAGATCGAGCTGAAACTACTTGCCCTACTTCGATCGAACTTTGCACTGACTGCTTCAAGAAGTTCATAAATCATGTCACAGTTTAGATTTAATAGCAACCCTATAAATATATTTCTGAGGAGAAAATGAAAATGGAAATTAAGATAGTCTCTCGACTTGTGTAGCAGACGAATCTAAATCATCGCTTAATGAGAGAACTTTCCTGAAATGTCAAAATCCTTTTTTGTTACTTCTATCTATCAAGAACCGTACTTCAAACACTTTCACAGTACATTTCAAAAGATTTTAGATGTTCAGTAGTAAATAGGCGAAATCCAATTTAATTACGTATGTATTTACTGGAACCTCGCCATTATCGTTATTTCTTAGAATCACTATCTCACTTTTTCTGTCTCGTCATTAAGGAGGAGATACGAACCAGAAATTTTCCATTTCAGAATAACTTGCATGTCGAGACCAAAAATTGCAGTTATTTATAAAATTTGTAGTATGAAAATAATTTTAAAGAAGTCACTTGTAACTTAAAGCTGTTATTTGAAAATTTAAAGGTAATATTCTACGAAATTCTTGCAAAAATATACATTTTTTAATCTTTTGATTGCAAATAACTATTATAACTGATTCTAATTATTTTTAGTTTCTGTTTTGATTACCAACGAGAATTATGTATAAAAAAATATTTTCTTTTTTTATTACTAGTTATCATATTAATTTAATAACTTATCCTCGTCGATATTAATTGTTAACAATAAAAAAGAGGAACTTAAAGCATTTATGCTGGTTACCCATAACGAAATACAATTGAAACTATGTATTAATAACACCTTGAAACCTCGCTCGTATTAATATCTCCTAGCTTCAAGTTTTTATGCTCACGCAAATTAGATTTGCATTTATTATATTTAATAATTTCATATGACATTTCTGAAACCATATCTCACAACTTAAGGGTGATACGATCTCAGAAACGTGTTTCTTCACTTCGCAGACGCGTCACTCTAATAACTGAAAGCTGCATGTACCACTTTCTCCACAATGTTGCCATCTTTCCTGCAATTTGCCTCAATCGGTGATGAATCACGCGCCATTAAAATTCGTTCGGGCGAGATTGTATCGAGCATTGTCGCAGATGCGCGCGCGAATCTTGGAATTAACAGGACGCTTATTACGGCTGGCAGTCAATAAAAGTGATTACCATTTTTGTTTCGGCCGGTGAATGAAGACTGGCGGATCGTTATCGACCTACACGAAGTGCGTTAACAAGTGATTTGACGAATGGCAAATTGTTGACCGCCAGTATCGCACCAGTTCCTTCGTTATATTTACAGTGAGTCACACTGTAAATATAGATACGTGCTCGCGAGGCGAATGCTAACGCGCTGAATCCTTTTATCGAGACGACTTTCCCCGCCAATCTTAATTTCCGTGATTACCATAATAAACCGCATTAACATGGCTCTTTGTCCTATGGATGAAAATTTGTCGCGAGTCGTCTGGCAGGGCACCAACTGCAAATGTTAAGATTCCTAGGATTCCTAGAGTAGCTCTGTCTTCAAGAGAAACTCGACGATAAATTTCATGAATCTCCAGCTGAGTGAGATCCTAAGGTTTCTCATTGAGTAATGAACACATTTGAAGCAGAAAACGTGAAGATCGTAGGAGAACGAAATTCCGATTCAGCGTTTCTGTGACATTTTGTATAGTAGATTTGCAAATAATGGCCAACAAGTACCTTGCCGCGGAAAATTCTCTCAGGTAAACATTTCCACCACTTGTTCTTCGACGCGAATACCTGTTTGATTCAATGAGACGCAAGCAGCCATTAGGCACAATTCGTTTTCGTAATTAGCGACATTCATCACACTTCGTTTTCTAAGAAGAGGAACTTGTTCCGCAACATAATTGCATCTCGGAGGCGCAGTAGTCTTCCACCTACATCAAATTATATGTAATGCTTATGTCAGCTGGCACTGAGAAAAATCTTAATGGACTGGTTCCTAGTTCTTTCTCTCAGTGAGAGATAAGTTTCGAGGCCTGAGTAATAAATCGCAAGGATATAAAGTTATTAAAGTCCACGAAATTTTATAAATAGTGATAATATAAAATAAATAGCAATTTGAGAATCGTGTTAAAGATGCATCATATGCAACGTTTGTGCAACGTGTCTGGGCATTGAATAAATCAAGGAAATCCGCTTAATTACTTTCAAGTAGAACAGTCCGTGTCTGACTCTGGTGCGATCTGATTCACGAGGCCAAGCAAAAATTTCATCTCACTGAGTCGTGGAAATTGCAATGTTTATGCAGGATTAACTACTTGGCTGTAAAACGTTTCGAATGTGTATTAAATATTTTGCATCTTTTTAAAATTGTGTATTGCGCAAGCTTCGTTTTTCAATCAAACTCCAATGACAATAAGTATGATGCCATTGCAAACAAAGTAAATGTTTTGTCAAAAATAAATTGAGATTGTATAATAACTTTTTCTCATGGAACATTGTGTTTAGTACTACTTATCTTTTTAATATTTAGATCCAATCGTTTTATTTTTAAATACAGAAGTAAATAAAGAAATATTATTCTGCAGTTTCTATTTAGTATTTCAGTGTTGATTTGTTCCTTGTCAGTTATCAATTTGAACTCGTACTGAATTCTTGCAGCAGAAAGGTTAATAATAGAGAATCGGTAGAAACAGAAGTATGGAAAGTCATAGAATTATAAAAGATCCAATGCCATTCAATTTGATTCTCTTCTGATTTCTTTCTTTTCATTTTATCATTCCCGATATCATTTAGTATAGCTTCAAAAGTACGCACGCATGGAATTCATGATTAATCGAGTAATCCCAATGGACAGTCGCAGTGGATATTCATTTTTAAGGTAATTAAAGGACGAGTGTTGACATATCTGTTTCCACTGTTGGAAATATGAAGTCTGATTCAATATCGAAATGAAAGTTAGTAACTAACGTGATTCAGGGGATTCAAATATAATTTCATGGCTAGTACAAATACAGAGTCAGCCTCGTGTCTTAGAACCCGCGCGCAGGAAAACAAATGAGTTCAGGTTCCGAGATACGTAGCTGACCCTGTATGTTCTGTTACGCCGTTTTTATTAAAAGTGTGTTCCCATTAGTTATCAGTTTTAAATTTATCAGTGTGCCAATTGTATGTTTTCAATGTACGAGTTCATTTTTGTCGAAGTATTACAATTGTATATAATACGAAAATGTTCACAGTTCATGTTAAAGCTTATTTATTTTCAATGTCAGGAGTGTAACTGTCGCGAAAAGGGTAACATTTTTTTACTCTTTTGTAAATAGTATTTGACACATAAATAAATAATCAACTACTTTCTTACTAAACAAGAGTTAAGATCAGTGTTCCTAATAATAATAATAATAATAATAAGTAATGAGATTGATACCGTAGTAGTAGATTAAGAATTTTCATACCTATTATTCGGTATTTTATACGACTTCTCTGAAATCTACCGATTGAAGAATTCATGGCCAGTTTGCATCATTATAACAATATGGTTGAAATGTTGGTATAACAATTTAGGTCATTCCAGTAATATTATCTGTTTTCTGTTTTCTGTTCTTACAATCAGAACAATTCCTCGGAAATATACCTACGTGTGCTCAATATGTTTCTTATAATATTGGGAGAATGGTTTATCTGAAATAACTGGAAAAGTATAAAACCATTTCTTTTCTATTTTTTATTAAAAGTAGATACAATTAGTACAATTTAATTCAAAAACTATCACGTAACTTGTATAAATACAATTAAGAGTTTGCACATAAATTATAGATAATCCCTATCACGTTTCTGTGTTTCTAAACTTTAAAGGAAGAATATTATCTACATATATGCATATCTGTTTAATACCTCAATTCATTAGAATATCCAATCCTAGGAGTTTTAGTATTAGAGTTTAAATATTCGACTATTCGAAGTATTTGAATAATTCTAATAATTTCGCCTTGAAGTATTCAAATGTTCAAATATTCAAATTCTTGTAAAATTGGAATGCAGTATGCTAATAATTCTAAAGTTCGAAAATTATTCTAATATTATTCGTATTATGAGCAGCATAATTAGGAGTATTCTAATATTCGAACATTATTCGAATATTATTCAAATAATTATGAGCATTCAAATATTCTACGTGATTGAATTTTATATTAGTAGTACCCTATTACGTACTTCTAATTGTTCGTATAATGTTCAACTATTCGAACACTTCTAATTATTCGAGCAATCGAATATTGTAATGCCCCTAATTATTCAAATGCTGCTCATAATACGAATAATATTAGAATAACTTTCGAACATTCGAATTATTAGCATACTGCATTTCAATTCTACAGGTATTCGAATATTCGAACATTTGAATACTTAAAAGCTTCGAATATTCATAACAATCATACCCACCTGTTTTAATAATGTAATCACGTCTTGACACAAAATAAAAATTTTAAAACAAATATTATCATACATTAATCATACATTATCATCATTCATCATACATTAACATACAAATATCAGAAACTTTTTGAAAGTATTCAGCACAAATTTCTAAGATATATGGCGGCTAAGATGGAACACCCAATGTCAAAACTTGATCACAATTATGTACCGAAGCTACAAATGCTGCATATGATGCCTTTAAGCTCTCGTAGAGTTTCTGCCGGTCTCTTACTTTTATATAAAAATAATTAATGGCGTCATACAGTGTCCTCTAATTTTAGAATTGATTAGAATATATGCTCCTATGAGACATCTCAGAAATCAAGTATTATTTGCATTTGCAACGTATAAATCCAATTTTGGCAATACCGATCCGATTAATAGAATATGCAGTGAAGCGAACACATTTGCCAAGAGATTAGATTTTTTTCACGATTCTCTATACTCCTTAAAGAGTGTTTTGTACTCTCTCTTATATGATATGATATCTTCAGCTAATATGTAAACTACTAAACTTCTTGAGGTTACAACGTCCATCACCTATTGGAATATTGTATTTATGTAACAATTTGTTAAATAGCTATAGTGTTAATTTAAAAGGATTCTTCTGTTCTTGCGTTGTTTTACCTAGTTGTTGCGTTGTTTTGTTTAGCGCTGTATACACTAAAGGGTGCATACCCCTAAATAAAGAGATTATTATTATTATTATTATTATGCTATTGCTATGCTGTTGCGCAGTATCTAATTTTCACAAAAAAATACAAGAAATCTACCTCTTAAATGTCCCGAAACTCATCCATCGAGAGGAAGCATCGATCCCATTTTATCGCGAAGAATCGACGTAATCACCCCTGCCTATTGCACTTCCAAGCATGACGTCCACGCACCATGACGCAACGTCCAAATTTATGATTAATCGTGCATCTGTGCTCGCGCGAATAGCGCCTTCCTGTTCCTTTTTCGGCGCAGCGCGGAGCGATTCGCGCGCGCCTCGCCGCATGCGAGTTCAGAGCTCATGCGTGCACGTACCGTACGGATGCTGCCGCGGAATATAATAGCGGTAATACGATGGAACTAGGACAGTCCTGGTTCGACGCGCGTCTTAGAAACATTCACCTGCCGCGCGACGCGACGCCCGCGGGCCACGCGAATTCTTATTTTCGGACTTGAAGGAATCTGCTGTCCGTGCGACACTCGGTGCCCGCTTCGCGTGCCTTTTGCGACTCGACCTTTTCGCGTTCGCGAGGTGAATACGAATCACGGAGGGCAACGTCGACGCACGTGACGTCGGCTCCCGTGGCCACCGAGTTTCGACAGAACGTTATGCGTAGTTCTCGCGTAGTTCTCGCGCGGTGACTTCGTGAGTTTCGAACGCGGCGCACAGTGGTTGAAGAAGTCACGAGGAATCCTCTTCGAGTTCGAGAACGCGGCGAGGAAGATTGATAGGAGAGTGCTATTTTGTAGGCATTCGCGTGCCCCGGGAAGCTATAGTGAGTGAGCCTGAATTGAATTTAATAGACGCAAGTAAACTCGCAATGTTGGAATGCGGCTAGCGTCCCGGTTCGTGGGACTGTCAACCGAACACTTTCTTGTTCGCGTTTCACGATACACGTGCACATATAGGACCATGTAACCTGTTAATTGGGTCATTCCATAAAATTGTATACATGTATGAAAGTATGAGGGTGAGTCTATAAGTATTCGTGACTTTTAGAGTTTGTTCACCTTAGGTTGATCCTTTGTCTAAAGTGCAATAATATTTATTGCTACCATATTACTATGAACTAACGTAAAAACTTCTGATATAATCTTAAGAAGCAAAATACATAAATACAGTAATAGTTAAATTGCGGATTTTATGCAGAATTAAATTTTTAGAAACATAAATAAAAAAGTAAAGCTTGAATAGTGTGTTTTTTTATAAACATTTTAACTCATACTTTATTTTTCATATTTTTTATATTTTGACATATGCCAAAAGTCTGCAACATGTTTGCGAACTTTAAATTGGCATAAATGCATAAAAATGCGCAGTCTAGTAAGAATTTCTTTATACCTAGTTTTCTTGAAATTAGAAAAATGGTTGAAAAAAGAAAATAGTATGATTAAACCAGAAGACTTAAATAACATTTAAGAGTTAGAGCATCATAAGATTTTTACATCTATATTTTTTGACTTTATCTGGCTGTCTGCTAATCCATTTAATCCACCATTGCATAATCTTTATTATTGTCCTCTGAATAAAGTGGTTTTTGTTAAGATAGGAAATAGATATGCGCCGCTGTCTTCAGATATTAATCTTATAAAAGAGCCTCCATTGAAGTTGTGAATGTATCAGTGGAAAAATCGAAATTATAGAGAGAATGTTACTACGGTTGAAAAATATTAAGAAATAGTGCAGTAAAACAAACTTTATTTAATATCTGATCTTTGATTTACTTCTTTATAAAGGGATTGTCATAAAGACTATAATCAGTTAAATGTACTGAAAGGTAATGGAATTTTTAGAAAGATAATATGACAGATACCTATTGACATTCTTATATTTGTGCACAACTGATTCATCTTCGTCGATGAAAAAAAAATTGTTTAACTTATCATTACTATGCATGAAATCTTATCTATAGCAAATACTATATATGACTGGGCATTACTTTTTGATTTTGCGTCAGTGTTGATGCGAAACCTTCCCTGTGTATACATTTATTTTGCTCGATGCAAAAAGTTAATAAATTTATCATCTCCTTAATAGATTAATATGAAATTCGTTGCGACAAAGATGAATTCATGCAAAGAAAAATGACTACATATTCCTGTGCTAGTTTGTTAAATTAAAAAAATAATAGACGTCATAAAATTTATGGTAACGTACTTACTTATCAATTTGTATTTAAGTGAAATAGGAAGTTTTGTTGTCAGCTCTTACCTGCGAGTTAAAGCAGAGTTACAGCTCATTCCTAGCAGGAAAAAGTAATTGATTACCGTCACTAATCCTGCATCCTCAGTATAACAACTTGCGTTCAAATATCCTGATCATTAGAAAGTAGCTTATTATTAGTTAATAGTACTAGTTAGTTTCATTAAACGTCTCGTGAGATATAATAATTAGTAACATGTTTTCTAGAAATTGTGTTCCGCTGTAGCTCAAACATACGTTTTATCAGTTGCATTCGATAACACTTGTTTCACAGTTATCTATCTATAGAAAGAGGTTTTTGAAAAAATTAACACTTCTTTTGATATCAGATATGAAATACGAATGATAATGAGTCACAACCGCAAACATCGCTCATCCTCCCAATAGTCTCTTCTTATTTTTAACTTAGCGATCAATTCGCAACAGTTGCCACAACGTGTAACAGGATAGAATCTGTGAAAACTCGATGATCATTTATTACATCGTTAGTCGAACGTTATTTTCAGCAAATGGCACGGAAAATGCAAATTACTTGCAAGCGGGATCAGGAATGCGTCCACATTATCGATTTATCAAAGACAAATGCTGACTCAAAATCACGTGAGGTTCATGAGTCTGCGTAACTTATGCGACCATTAATTCGCCAGTGATTGATCGATCGTATAATTAATACTTGTCCAGACATCTGCTTTCTCGCATGCGCTTGCAATCTTCTTGAGAATTCAGGCCATACAGTAGTAACTCGCTCTATGCTCGAATCGCATTCAGCGTTAAAGTGGAATTTTGTACACGCGTTTGACACCGCGGTCAGATGCAACGTTCAAACGAACACAACGGTTTTGAATATACATGAGATTCATTGCATTTGTTTATTCTTTGTTGTTAGGATGGTTGTGTTTGATGCTGCGTCCAGTCGGAATCTCTGTTATGGTGCATATAAGAGAGAGTCTACAGCGGAGAATGTATAAAGAAAAAGTCTACAGCGACACAATGTATTTCTTGTGTCCATTATTCCAAAAATGCTCATTGCTAGTCCCAAACTGCTAAACATACAGCGAGCTAAAACTTTCTAATCTGTAATCACTTCATTACTTTCCTTAGTTAATTTTGTCTCTAATGCATTGGTGCGATTTATCACTTCTGGCACGATAAAAATTGTTGTACAACTATTTATTTAAATTTTCCACGACTCCGTAAATGCATGCGACTCGGTAAATATACGTAATATACTGCTATGTTTGATTTAATCAAATGGAATTATAGAACAGTGATAAGAATATGGAAGTTATTTGCTGAGTAGAGGAGAGCGGTACTAGTTGACTAACTTTTAACATTTTTAATTTTTTTCTTTTTAACAAATCATTGATATTCTGTTGATTTGTTATACATTAAAAGTAGGTATGTAGGTAGGTAGGTATTTCCTTAGGTATGTAGACTTAATTTTGAAAATTGTTTTAATTGTATCTACGTTGTAGTTTTTTCACATTTATACTAATGAAAACATTAAGTCAATTAGCTCCGACTCTGGGGTTAGTTAATATGATATTTACCATTAGTACTCAAGAAAACTGTTTAAATGTTTACTATAATGAACCATATGATGGTTTATAGGAAAAATTAATTGAAGTTAGGTCTGTAATCATTCACGGAACCGTTATTTACATCTGATGCAGTTTCAGAGATGGTTTCACGATTTCACGGTTTCACCCCGTAAACAAGGAAACAGGTCAAAAAAGAAAAACACTTGTTTTTATTTTTTGGTCCCCTAAAACATATCCAAAAACAAAAGTAATCGGTTGCAGATATCCAACGATTATTCTATGTTAGTCAAGTAACTCCGTATGACAGTTTTTATATCCTAAGTGTTGTATGAAGACACCTGCACGCGTTGGATATTATATAGTACCGTAAATTATAATCAGCGTAACGCTCTTTCACAAAATATTGATGAAAAAATATTAAGCAACACTTAGTGAACAAAAATTCATAAATAGTCGATGCAAAAATATTTATTAAACACTGATATTAATAGATTTTCTGTTCTTACTAATATAAGACGCAAATGTCTGTCACTAAAACGCATTAGATATTGAGTTGGTCATTTATACGTTTCACTAATGTGAATAGAAACGTTAATTAAGCTATAATATAGTAATTAGAATCCAATACTCAACTAACCCCGATATTCGCTACTATATTTAATTCTTTCTCAGTAATATTTTGTGAAAATCAATTCGTAATTCGAGCTGTCTTAATTCACTTCCTCTGAACAATCAGAGGCATAGACAATGTGAGATGTATTATAGATCTGTCGCAGACACAATATACGAAACCTTGGCGGTGATAGCCTATTTAATATGCACACATAGTTCGCTTACGTAATAATGCTTCATACTTACATATCTTATCGATTCACATCATCCCATCAAGTATAAGCACGAAGCTTCATAATTGTACTAACACTTGTGCACATGTTATGCGAATAGAGTTTCTTAGAAAATATGGCAAATGTTTTCGAACATTGAAATTATTCGTTCATAATAGTATTGTGCAACGTATTTGCATATGAATCGAAATTCATGAATGCTTATATTCTTGGAATAAATTGTAACATTAATAGGACGATATTGAATTTGCGCAGCATTTAAACACTTCTGTCTATTTTTTGATCTGATTGATTGTAAGAGATGCTAATTAGCGGCCACATAAACGCACATGAAAATTACATCCCTTCGATTCCCTGCCCTTTCTTTCCGTACTGCAATTTCACGCACGAGAAATTCACGTTTAAGGGGGAATGAAAAATCATGAACATTATACTTCGAGAGCAATTTTCTTGTGACAACCGTATCAATAAATTTGCAATTATGAGTGGGATTTGCGGTGCACGAATCATTGAAGCGTCGTTAGACATAATTTATGTGCAAATATTCACTTCGAGGAGAGATTAAAATATTTGACAGTTCAAATCTTTAATCTGGCAAAAAAAAAACAATGTAATGTAAAATGAAGCTCATTTTCTTAAAACAATGTTGGTAGCAAATTTGTCAAAGTGTGTTATTAATAATTTCAGAAAAATTGATTTATTTAATTTGAGCAGCTGGATGAGCACCAAAGAAGAAGCTCTAATCTTAATTTATCTATTTGAAAAGTTTAAACACTTTAAAAGTACTGAAATTTTTCTAAGAGAATCGTTTATTTCATTCCAGTTTTCCAGATAATGAAACTACTCATATTCTTCCAAATTATCTTAATCTTAGGTGTGTAAACTTTTATGATTACATGTTGACACGCTGATACTCTATACGCAGTTATTATGTTGACGTCAGTGTTGATACGTTAAAAGGAATAACCGACGTATCAAAGGTGTCGATTCATTCAGAAAGTTTTAGCCGGGGACATTGCGCTTGATGTAGAACGCAAAGTTGGGACTAATGAATATGTAAATGGAGCCGACGAAAATGGCACTCCTGTAAAATACCAAGCTATCGTGATCGCCATTGCAATGGTTGACTGGTGAAAAATACGCCGGTTCCTTGATTCCCTATAAATTCTCTCACGTCTCGAGCGGAAGCCTAATCTCCTCTTTGCCCTTTAAAGGGTTGTTATTACTTTTAATGGGATGTGCTTCGTTATGCATTCCGACTGATCCATCGACGCAATTTTGTGTCTGCGAGATTGGCGCGATGAAAATTTACGTTTTAACGCATCCCTATTTTCTCCGTACCACCGAAGTCTACTCCTCCTACAAAATTCTGTCGACTCTGTTATTAACATGATAATATGAAAAGGCTGTGACTAATTGCTGACCGTGGCACGGTGAAATTTAATAAAATTCCTGATGTTAAGTGTTAGATATTCTTCTCATGTACCAGATTCAGAATATCACAACGCGTGTCAGCAATTTCAACGACAAAAGAGGTTGTTTTATTTCCCGCAAACAGGATTGCTCATCGAAAGAAAATAAACATTAGAAGATTTACACTTTCGATACGAATTCTAAAATTCTGAGAAGAACGAGTACCGCATAACGAATTCCAGTCACGATAACAGGAATGTAAATTTGTTTTCGCTGCGATGTATGCACTGTTTCAAGAAGTCATTCGTTGAATTCATCTTTAAAATTAACTCGTTTAGACGTTACACGTCTTATTCACTCGAATCGAACGATGGTTTTTCCAGTCAGCGCTTAAATCATGATTGATTCAGTCCCTTCTCCAAGAACGGGTCCGCTATCCTCCTCATCGTGCGTAATTTATTTTATAAACATTTTAATAAATAATTGGACTGATTTTTAAACGTCTCGTTTGCTAACCGACTGTTCATAAATCCACAGGGAATTAGGATTTTTCGGTACGTTTACGACTTCTTCTCAATCCTCTCCGTCTGGTAGAATGATATAAAACACTGTTCAACAAAATTTGAAAAATTTTAAAATGATAGAATGAAACTAATTTTATTTAATAGATTTTGAGCCGCTGAATACAATGGCGTGTTTACTTTTTCTCCTACACGTCAGGATTTTTTTTTACTTAATTTTGAAAATGGACCATAAATACATTGAGTGCGCCGGAGAAGATGAAATATCTCCGAAGGGATTAAACCTATCAAATAAATATTCTCACAAAAGTTATGTGATGTGAAGAGAACCATGACGTAGTGTCAATAATTTTTGTGTGGGTGGAGTAGTGGGGGAGATTTCAAAGTCAAATTAATTTTTTTTAAATAGAACTATGTACTTTTTTCTCCATAATATGTTAGCGTTTGTTAAGACAAATACAACGACCTGCCATATGATATCATTCCGTGTCGTAGAATGTTATAAACTAGATGTGAAATAGTCAGATGCACGTTGTCTGTGCATTGCCGGTCAGTCAAACCTACCCTTCGGCCGCTTTCCCTTCCCTCGGTCTGGGATACCTGGTATTGTATACAATGCAACCGTCCCCGCTGCGGTAGCTACCGCTGATTAAGGACAATGTTGAACTCTTATGGCGCGTGAAAAGGTACTTATTGCGGTTTTTTTTATAGAGAATGCCTCCTATTCCAATAGGTTTTCTTCCATTGAAAAGTTTTTAAATGCAATGCTTCGGAAATCGCTTGAAAAAGGGTGTATACATTATAGGTTATTAAATTTGTCTTGAAGCGCACAAACAAGCGATGTGTAAAAGTATATACAGTTCCATTTAAAAAACCAAACTTGATCATCATATCTCATAAAATAAAATTGCAGTAAGAAATTGGTCTTGGCTAATAAAAATGGCACATCAAACCAGGCAATTATATGTAAACAATTTTTTCGTATCTCAAATACATTAGGAAATAACGCATTGTTATTCGCTGGGACACCTTCTCTATTTTCAATTTGTTTTTATGAACAAAAAACCACCATTTTTTATTGTGAAAATCAAAACTTGTAATTCAAATAGACTCCATTTCGTATTAACTTAATATTTTTGAAATTCCTTCCAGTAATCATAAGATAAACTAATGCACATACTAATGAAAATGTTTTTATTTGTTTTTAATATTTTTGGTCAACTGATGTTCAGTAGTGCTGATCAGTAGTGCTCACCGCAAAATCCATTTTTCAAAAAGTGTTTGTCAGAGATTGCTAATAACATTCGCATTATTTAAAATTTTCACAGAAGAAAAGTAGTCAATATTCTTTAAATGTTACGCTGGGGAGGGGTACAAACATGTTGCAAAAAGGTAACGAAAAATAATTTAACTTGAGCGTACGATATGCCAGTAACAACTTGACTTTAAATAGAAGTTTATTATCATTTTTCATTATAATTACTGTAAATTTTTTAAAATCTTGAATAACAATGCACAAAAAATCCTTTGAATATAGTTTTTCACTTCGACAAGATACAAAGACTAAACATTGGGCTTGTCTGACCGCGGAAGTAGAAAACCCCCTTCAAAGACTGGCGCGCTTCCACAGCACTAACTTTATGCCTTAATTACTAAAAATTGTGACGTCTAGTAGAAAAACCAAAATTACCATCGGGTTCAGAAAATTTTTCTGAATACAAAATTCCAAGTTTGATTCCATCATTTTCCGGCGTGTTGAACAGTGTAATCGATCGAACACCGCCTAATAAAGCATCTATGCGCTGTCATCGGTGATTCTCGTTCCTATTGCCGCGGCAAGAAAATGTTAATTGAACAGGTTTTGTTCGATTCCCCTTCTACTCTAACTAACCTCTCGATCGGTTCACCAAACCTACCGGTTTTCCAATAAAACTTGAGCATTTGGATTATCAGAAATTTACGCGCCACAAATTGTGCGTGACCGCTCGCTCTCGAGAAATATCAGCTTCTATGATTATGATTCATCACAGCATCATAGTTACTTTTTGTTCTAAAATATTGTAAATGTTTTTATGCTTTCCTTTTTATAAAAATTCTAGTTTAAGGAAGATTGTATGTTACAAGTACAAGTGCGAAGAGTCAAAGAGTCAATAAAACAGAAAAACAAGTACGGTTATTGGCACAAAGGTTAATCATCAGTGTAATAATATTTATGGGAGTTTGCATAACACAGTAGATTTAATGTACTTTAAATCAACTAATCGATAATGTGTCTAAACACTGTACACGTATTTAGTTTACAAGACGTTCACAAAGACAAAATATAAAACTTTGCATACTATCAGGCAAATGTATCTTTGTTATGTTATCGGGACTTCCAGATTAATTTACAGAAGCAAATTAATATAAGAACAAAGAATAGGACGTTTTTGCAGAGTTTGCTAAGACAGTGTTGCTCAACCCGTGGTCCGCGGAAAGTTTTTTGCCGTTCCTTGGAAATCTTCTGCCGAGCCGTGAAAAGTTTCTGCCGGCCTGTCAAAAATTTTCTGTTGGTCCGCGAAAAATTTTACCCAAATCATCTAGTCGCTATATATTTAGGCACTACAATGTTGCGACACGAGCGAAACACAGCACGCGACCACTAATGTAGACGAAATGAACGGTCGTTGAAGTATTGTATCAGTATTTTATCAGTTCGATTGTCGACGACACGTCAGAAGTTTTTATTTTATCTTATAGTTTTGTAGTATTGTGTTGTGGTATTTCGGAAAACAAGTAATTTCTTTGTAAAATTGGAAACCCTATCAAATGGGGACACAAACAGTTAAACAACGAAATCTTTTAAGGCCGCTGCACACATATCCGGGCGTTCCGATCCGGACCGAACCGGGCCATGTGAGCAAAGAAGAGGACTGATCTTTCCGGATATGTGTGTCCACATTTTTAAGCTTCTTTTGTAGAAGCAAGGACAATATTCAAGAGAACAGCAGTGATGCTAACGAAAATATGCCTATAACATGCCTAGTGCTTCCAGTTTACCAGGGCTGGGTAAAATAATATTTGAAATAAAAAATAAAAATATTTTTAGAGATTATTTCCAAAACTATGTTATTTTGAATAATTTGAAATATCTATTTATTTTTGTATTAGTGGAAATACTATTTGAAATATTTATTTAATTTCTCAAGTATATGAAATATGTATTTCAATTATGTGTTTCGCAACACGAACTTAAAATAGTTACTTGAAATAAATATTTCTGCTATTATTAGTGGAATGAAACTTCAGCACTACCTTTCTCCGAAATAAGCTATGGATATATCTAGACATTCATAACTATGCTTATACATTATAGAGTAAGAGAAAGATGTAAGTAAGATACTATGAAATACTAGTTGAAATAATTAATTTTCGTATATCCTTAAAATAATATTATTTCAAATATTTATTCGTAATACATTCTACGAAAACTATTATTTCAAATAATTATTTCTAAAACATCGCACAGCAAATATTACTTCAATTAATAGCTTCTATACATGTGTAATAAATAGATATTTTCAATTATTCTTCTATGTAGAACTAAGAAATAAAATAAATGCTGAAATACTACTTTATTTGAATAAAAGTATTGTAATTACTATTTCCAATACTTTTTATTTGAATTGTACCCAGCACTGCAGTTTACAATGGCTGTTATTTCTTTTTTAGCCATCGGCCGATCCGCGAAATAGTTTTCCTAGTTTCACCGGTCCGCAAGTGCAAACAGGTTGAAGAACGCTGCGCTAAGGTAAAGCTTTGCTAGTCCGTGACAGATTTCCGAGGTATGCAAGTTCGAGTCTCGCTCTTGCGTGAGTTTCCATTTTTTATTAGCTTTCGCTATAAATTTTAGATGCAAAGACAGTATAAAAACAGGGGGGAATCACGACAGGGAAAATAGAAGAAATTTGAAACCAAGTTAACATTTTTTAAAATTTTGCTACTCCGCGTTATGGTAATAGTCGTTGGTCCAGTTGAAAATACTATGACAACTCTATCCGTTGGCCAATCGATAACAAGTCAGCAGGACTTGCTCGGCTTCTGTCACCAGCCTATCAACAGACTTGCATATAACAAATCCTGCATTCAATCTGCGGCCAGTCAGACAGCAAATGCTGACGGAAGATTCTTGCAAAATCTGCTTGATCAGATTCGGCTGACAGGGTACCGACATAATTACTAAAATTCAAGCTTGAAAAATACCTTATTATCTATTCTTTTCTTACTTTTTGCTTCTACGTTGTACGCTACGTTCTACGCTATTCCTGAAACTTTATTCTCAACAGCTTTTCAACAACAAAACTGTTTAAGAGGGAAACCTGGTGTAATTGGCTAAAATTCAGGTCATTTTCTACTGAAACTATACAATCTTTTTCAAACTTCCAGGATATAATATAACATATTCAAAGAAGTAAATACATATTTTTTTACGTAAAAATAATGCGGTAATTCCAAATAGCACATATGTTTCGAAGCGGCCTCGGTATGCAAGTCGTTTCACGGCGTACAGTTTAGGGCCCGTTGTAGTGTTCTGAAACCTAAAAATCAGATAGTTTTGTATTTGTAATAAGATTACGCTGTGGATGAACTTCAACATGCATTTAATAAATGCAAAATTACGATAATGGTAAGTTTTTAAAATGATAGTTGTGATTTTCGCTGAAAAAACTTCACGTTAATTGTGTAATACATATAGTTAATTTTAACAATATTAACCTAATATTAATTAGGTCCAATCATAGCGTAATCTTATAAATATAAAACTATCTGGTTTTTAAGTTTGAAAATATGTACTACAAGGGATCTTATAGACTGCACGTTGTGAAACGACTTTCATATTGAGGCCGTCTCGACATATTTTTGCGGCATTTGAAACTACCGAATCATCTTTGTATAAAAAAATATTTTTTATTTCTCCAAGCATGTAGTATTATAGCCTGTAAGTTCGAAAACGATTGCATGTATAGTTTCCTCAGAAAAAATTCTTATAAATGACCTGGATTTCAGCCGATTACACCAGGTTCAAATCAAGAATTAAGAAGAATCAGCGTTTCGCATGTACAAAATGGATGATTAAATTGCTTATGATTTGTGAAGGTTAATGCATGCATTATTCTGCGACGGATAAATACATATTTTCGTACTCGAAATCGTAGGGAATTCACGAGTTCCAAAGTGCTGATATTGAATGTGCTCGCCTCGCGTTTGATACGAAGCTGCTGATGCTAGTTAGTAACGTAACACGGGAGCCCAGGAACTCGCTGAGATTGCGGTCTAATGATCGCGTAAATCCGCCTACCGTACACTGCAAACACTCGCTAGCATACTTCATGCAAACTGGTGTCTGATAGCAGCTACGATTGTCCCCCTTGTCTTGGTACGAGTTATCAGAATGCTCGTCGTGCCGATGCCTTTTTTTCTCAAATTCCTGCCCACTCGGCCAACTCTCTACTCGGGTGACATTGTTGCACCGTGGATGTCTGAGATATTCGCTTTCATGATTTAAGTGGTGGACGATTTGGCGTCGAGACTAATTCGTGGCTATTTCACTGACGTTGGAAAATGAATCGAAGAATTTTTATCTGGGACTTGTTTGGAATATTTGATCTAGTAGTTTAACACTTGACTCTTGGAAAGCGAATACCAAGTCCAGGCAACAGCGAAATGTCATAAATTATTGTTTTCGGTAATACGCGTAGCGTCGAGACCCTTGACCGTGCGCCTCAAATGTTCGCCCGTCGGCTGTTTGCAAGCAGGGTCATGAATTAACCCAAACGTTTTGTAGCCACAGTTGAAATATTTTTTTATCAACCAACTTAAACAGCATCACCATAGCTAGCGTTTCCACCACTTTCTGTCTGTCTTTCCATCACCACGTAAAATTCAGCAACCAATAGATGATTTCGAACCAGCCTAAGAAGACGTCTACACCTCTGTTAACCTTTTCGTATGTACTAGCCAATAAGAAGAAGACTAGACGACCGAGATTTCGTATTCTCGACGACTGGCTCCGTGAGACGGATTTGTACACCCAACTGGAAATAAACCATCATCCGTCACCAAAGTGTGTTTTTGTTTCAACGCAACTTGACAAAAATTACATTTCGTCAAGACTCCAACGAGCGTTTGCTATAGCGCTCAACAACAGGTTTAATCCATGCATGTTTCTTTACATGTTTTAATTTAGGTTTCAGAATTTATTCCCTATTATTATGGTAGACAAAGTGAGCAGATGCGCAGAAATTGATTTAATCTCATTTCAGTGTAAAAGGCATTTCCAAATCTGTAGAAAAAAAAGTTAAAATATTGTTACTATTCAGTATTTCTATGACTATAGTAATTTTTATTTTCAAACAACTTGCGAATGTTCATTTCATACTAGTAGTCGATTTTTAAGCAACATAAATTAGTACTTGGAATAGAAGTAGAATATTAATGTTAATCTTATTAAATACATTAATGTTTCTACTTTCAAACTTTTATTTTGTTTGTAATGATATGTGAATTCAATACAGTGTATTACAATGACTCATTAACATAAGGTGTGAAGTAATACCAAAATTGACGGCCAACCAGCTTTCAAACACGGATATATAAAAGAATTATAAAGTATGCAGAATTTAGAATGCAGTGAACGATAGTTGCTTCTATTTCAAAAAAAGTTCAGAAGAAGTGGCTTCAGTGATCAAGTATGTGCACAGTGAACACATGAAGAATATTCAGAAAGGGTTATCCCTGAAGAATACATTTGTGACTCCTGTCAATGAATGAAATTAAATCAAAACAAAAGAGTAACAAATTGTTTAATAATTTAACAGGTTTCTTGTCTCTCTCATAAAAAAACAACTACGACTGTCAAACAATAAATAAAAAGTGCAGTACAGTTCTACATCATATTTAGGTCAAAGGTGTCAGGCACGTGATGTCATGGTTAGAGAGAATGAATACAGCAGAATGTTTGCAGCATTTTGAAAAGGATTTTTTTGTTCTATCTGATTTAGTGCTCTACTTTAAAGCGAATGTTCATTCTATCAATTCATACGTTCCTAAATTCGATATTTCAATTTCACGCCAATTCTGACGTCATAGTCTGTTTGCTTCTGGCTTCATTTTTTCTGTTCTCCTTCCTGTACTTTTTATATCCATGGTTTTATTCATTGCTGCCAAGTCATCATTTTCTCTTTTAAGTTTCCAATCATATTCTGTACAACGTAAGTTTACACTTTTTGGGTCATATTAATAGAAACTAAAAACTTCCAACTCTGCTTGAAGTGTCTATCTGATTTATTTGTGAATAACGAATAATAATTTTATTCAACGTTAAATTATTCGTTAGTCACGAATAAAGGTATTGCGTTACTTACGCCCATGTTTTTCGAATAAAAATTGTCACGTAATTAATACATGTTTATTCTCTAGCTCAAATAATTATTCGTAGGACTCGTTAAAGTTGCTGGTAATTGACGCACGATGACGTAATTTATTATATTATCGTTTTTTAAAATTTTCTGTAAATATTGCGAGATATTTGTATTAATATTTTGAGATATCTAAACGTACATACATACAAAATTTACGTAAAATAATACACAATTTATTTGTGTTACGGTTTATATACAGAATGTAACGCAAATGTTTCAGGTCTTTGCTTAGCAAAAAATATAAATTGGGGGGTTGCTAACGAGTTATTAACGAAAACAACGACCAATCAGAGAGCGAGTACAGCGAACTGATCCCGTCACGAATGATGGCTGACCAATACTACCTACAGCTTAAGTCTGCGCTGAAATTCATTCACTGTACTCGCGCTCTGACTGATCGGGGGTTTTGTTAATATCTTGTGAACAAACCCCATCTAACATTCTTTCTTAGGAAAAAGTTATTTAAATAACTTCGGGAATCACTCATTTCAAGGATCTGCAACATTTTTGTTACACCCTGTATATGCACTTTTTAAGAAAAATATAGAAACTTCAAGCAGAGCAAAGATATTAATTAACTTTGCAAGTTTATAAATATATGTATCTAGAAAACACGATAATACTATAATAGAATATTGTTAAACTAGTACAGAAGACATTTCTGTTTTCTGTAAAAAATTATAAATTCATTGCGTGTCCAAATTTTATTAAATATCCGTAATTAAAGCTACTTTTAACAATAATTTTTCTGATTTTTAGGGATCTCTTTTTTTGGAAAGCCATCGGTAATACCATTTTTTAAGAAGATACAGGAAACATTATTAGCATTTAAATTTCAACATTGCACGTCACTCGTGCAATGCGTTAAATGCGAGCCTTATGAATAATTATTTGCGCTGGAGAATAAATGTGTACCTATTAATCATTAACAGCGGGATTTATACGCCATATTATTCGTCGTGGGGTGTCAAATAACACAATTATACCACAGTATAACTTATACTGTAATTGTATATTTAATCGTGATTAACGAATAATTTCACGTCAAATAAAACTATTATTCGTTATTTAGGAATGAGTCTTGAGCAATGAATAAAAAATTCATTGGTCTTCAGCATTGAGGATTTATTCATTCTTTTACTCGTTATTCGGCATGAAATTTGCTTAACTCTGACTTCAAGCTATCAATTAGTACAAAAAAACTTACAAATATGTAACTTGTTCGAATTTCACAGTACTTCTTGCTTATCTAGTCGAAATTACCCCGTTCTTCCCTACTGTACGCTAAAATCATAATTAATCCTGAAAGGGTTAAAAAACTAATTTTCTTACACTGTCGCCTTTATCGTAGCAAGAAAAATTCACTCATAAAAATGAATAAATACGAACAAATTTAAGAACATAGTTTCATATTTTATATTCTTCACTTGGATTTCTAAATTTTAGTAAACCAAAAAATGGATGGAAATTGAATAAAATTTTTTTCTACAGAAAGATACACGTATTCATTATATTCTTTAAACCCCAGAAGTACGCATCATAATCGACGGCAAAACCTGCTATAGTTACTAATACTTTTTCATGAAAACTTGCATTACATATTTTTTAATAGAGGACTATTGGGTTTAAACATTTCGTTTTTGAGTTTGAATTCTGCCTTCAGGTATCTAATCTCAAGCTCAACTGATACTGAAAATGTAAAATTTCAATATTTCTGTATTTTTTAAACAACTTTACCACCCATACTTCAGGTCACTCTGCACTATGCATTTCAAGGAATTGCTCGAACTGGTATCAACCAACGATCGATCACATTGATTGTCAGCTTGCAGCAGCGAGCTGACAAGTGGTAACAAAATCCGCGAACGAAAGCGCAAGACTGGAGAAAGTAGATACATACGTAGGTAGAAAAAGGTCCGTAGACGCATTAGCAAGCGGCAATCGCAGAAAGTGCACTCCGGCGACATTCTGCGACGCGTTTCAAGTCCTTCCGTGACATATCTACTCTGAATATTGAAGTCTTAAGTATGCAAGATTCGTTCTACTCAAACACAGCCGAAGAATATTGGTCGAGGGTTTTAAAAGCATTGTCAATTATTCCCCCATCGGTGATTTCCATTTATTGCAACTCTTCTGGCCAATATCGTTCTACGACCCTTCTCTCGTTTTAATGAAAACATACGAAAGTGATAAACGTACGACAGGACGTGATATATTCCTTTCCCCGGTACGCGCTAAGTCTACGCTGAGGATATTACGTAAATCCGCGAGACGATGTGCGAATTAATACTACCATCTGAATCAATATCTGCTGATGCTGATGAAATGATTGTGCAATGATTACTTAGTGATATCTTAGGTTACTCCGCCTTCCGAATGAGATAGTTAACACTTCCGCTGATAAAGAAGTGCAAATATCATTTTTAAAAAACTATGTTTATACTTTGTATGAAATTGTCATGCAATTTCAAAATTCAATAAGCCAAGTCTTTTGATTATACAAATGCTGTCATGTTTAAAATTTTTTAAAAGACAATTACGCAACTGTTGCGTCAGCAGCAAAAGTGTTGAAGACACTTTAGGTCTGTTTTTTATTCCTGCATTGACTGCACTAGAATGGAAGGAAATAGCAAGTGGTTCACTCTGCATTAGTGCAGCCAGTGCAGGAACAGATAACAGACCTTTTGTACGTGAGTGTATTCAAAATACTGCTTAATGCTTCTTGGGGCGTGAAAAGTTTTATACTTTGGAGATTTTCATGAAACTTTCATTTCATAAATTGTAACTACAATGAAATAACCTATATTTTATATTGTATATTATATTTTCTAATTACAATATCCCTATATTCTATCAATATTCAAAGAGCCAATAATTCTGGTAAAGATTATTCAGAGTCAAAGTGTTCAGATACAGAACAATGATCCAATTAATTGAAAATTTACGAGATCGCGAGAATGAGCATTCATCAACGGTTAAATATTAATCCAAGACGTTTATCGATTGTTATTTGTATTACAAGCCTGAGCAAATTCCGTGGTATTATCGTGAAAGGATGATAAATCGTCGTTTATAGGAACGCTAGACGGTGAATTATCCCGGCCTTATCCGTGACTTGTACTAGGCGCGAAAAAACTCCCGGGAGAGTTATAATATTGCACTTATAGCGCATGCTCATGTTGTATTACCATAAGTATGAGGTGCAACGTAGAGTATACATGCCCCGTCGTTCATTTACGTTCAACACACCCTCCATTCTGTATAATCTTATTCGGAGTTTAAGGTTAATTGGCGTAGCCTTGCGCCCGCGCGCTTATTTACATCCGCGCAATCACAAATCTCCGTTTCAGACGGGAATTATCGATCGTAAATTACTTCTGTACATTGTACATCGGGCCCCGTTGTGTACTTACGGTTGCCCGTCCCGCGAAACACGAAACGATAATGGGCCCTCTTATTCGTCGACGATAAAAGCGAATGTCCCTTTTTTACGGGGGCTTTGTTACAAGGAATCAAATGCTACGTCACTTTTTTCTGTACATGTGTAGATTATTTACTGAACATTGAATCTAATACAAATTATGAAACGTACACGGTCAGCTGCTTTCTGTTATATTTAAAAGTAAAAGTAGGAGTAAATTACTTCTTGCAAATGAAATCGTGTTAAGTTAAATGATTGTAAGGAAACTTATCTCAAATTTGAGATATATTGAATCAATCAAGATAGTTAGTACAGTAATCGTTTACAAAGTGTTCAATCCGTCTTTGTACGTGTCCGGAGATCTATCAACAAATTATCATTCTTTACGCAATACTGAATGAACATGTCTTCAAATCCGAAGGCGTTTTATAAGGGGAACACGGAAGTGATCAAGATAACTGCAGTCTCAATTACAACTAGAGTATCTTCGAATCAGAATAAAATAAATTAAACAAGATCGTTGCAAGGTCACTTTCTAATTTTATCTGTATAACATCTACTGCAACCAGGAAGCTAATTAAAAACAGCCTTGACGACTTCATTAACATAATTATGGTTACATTTGATCCCTTCCTTATATAAACTGGAAACAAATTTTTTACCCCAAATATTTAAGCATCAGTATCAATTCCTAAAAAACTACTTACCAATAATCAGATAAAATTATTTAATTCTTCGTTTAAAGTACTTATTTTTGTCGTGACTACGGAACGAATTAACACACTTAAGAATTTAATCTCAATGGCGAATTTACACTTTAGTTTTGACACTTCGCATTAATTAAATCTGGTGGAACGACCTTGAAAACGATCCGAATGTTTCGCTAATTTCAATATCAATATGTATTGCATTCGTCACGCAATTAACCTCAGTAGGCGCGCGTTATCGGCAAGAAACGACCCGAAGTGGAGCAGGAGGGAATTGAATACGTTTTCTGTGTCAAGCAATGCCTGTTTCATTCCAGGTTGTGACCCGCATTAAACGCGTCGACGAACGCAGTTTGCGCGACGCATAATTATGCAGGCGATTACGGGTGTCGAATGGGCCGCCGGCGGCGTAACTCAATTCGAAGCGAAGTAAATCCTGACGCCTATGACGAATCACGTGGAACCGGTGAGAGATCGTCACCGCCATGCGTCATGACCTGTGCGTCTGTCGTTCACCGGTGTGCTGGACGCCTCTGCGCATTTTGTTTTGTTTTGTTTTATTATTGCGAACGGAAATAAAAGTAACGCGAAGATGAGTCGGCCGCCTATGACATCAGCAGGCCAATCAATTCGTTTTGCATGATGATGCATGAAGTGCGTCGAATGAATGCCGTATGAGAATATCGCTGCTATTATCTGGGTGTGGGCATTGCGAACTTGGCCTACGGATACCCTTCGGGATTATGCGCCTGTTTGCTGACATCGTTCCCAGTCTACTAGAGTTACGCTACTATCTACTAGCAAAGCTCTTCAAAAGTTGACGATAAAACACTGTTTATGCATTTGGTTTTATGATTTGAGTGAAGTTGAAATATGTTCTTTCAGCAAACCGTAAGTGCCGCCATTTATAACATTATCTTCAATTCTCCATCGAAGCAGATTGAAAACAATAAACTATCCGCAGTGATTTTTATTCACATTTTTCTGTGTTTTCTGTCCTTCTATTTCATGATGAAACAGACAATTTCAGGTGTTTGCGAACTATTTTTCTTTTCATATGTTTATTACAAGGACTAATATTAGAGCACTAAAGAAATGAGTACACGCAACCGCCATTATGGCTCCAGCAGAGTGATTGCTGGCAATATTATAATATTATAATCAAAGAGGATTATAATCAAAGAGATAGAGCGGATGGTTCTGTAGCTATAGCGGTCGGGATCATGACCATCACCACTTGCCGCCAGAGGGATTCCAAACTCCTTCCCTTCTCGCAATTGGTCATTTTGGCCTTCGTTCGTATATACAGGGTGTCCCAAACTATATGCGGGAGCCGTTAAGAGGAGATTCCTGAGGTGATTTCAAACAACTTTTCTCTTAGCGAAAATTTTCGTTGGAGCTTTGTTAACGAGTTATTATTGAGAAACACCGATCAATAGAAGCACCAATACATTGTATGAATTTCAGCGCGGGCTTCAGCTGTGAGTAGTATTGGCCAGCCATCGTCCGCGCCATCATTAATCTACTGTATTTGCTCCCCGATTGGTCGGTGTTTTTCGTTAATAACTCGTTAACAAAGCTTCCAAGGACATTTTTACAAAGGAAAAAGTTGTTTAGAATCACCCCAGGAATCTCCCTTTAACGGCTCCCTCACTTACTTTGGGACACCCGGTATAGCTTCGTTTCCTATCCTTCGACTATCCCAGCGTCTAAGGCAGGGGTTAGTGATGGCGATATTTTGAAATTGTATCGATATTTGGTATCGATACGTATCGACAACCAAAATATCGACGATACACATCAAAATCGGGTATAAAACATCGATATTATCATACTATGGATATCAATATTAGAATTTTATAAATAAAAATCAATATTCGTTCAAATTAATAAATGTTCTATTTATAATAAACTTAATTGTATTTAACATTTGAAATACAGTAGAAAAATTGACCTCAAATTGACAGACTATATGTTTATGTTAAAACTTCGATATTCATAAATTATGTATCGATATTGGAATATACAGTTCTGATCCACAAAGTGTTCGCTCAACGGGACCGGGCGCGAGCCTTTTCTGAGACGGGTAGTCGTTTTCGTAGTCTTTGATGCCTACCGCGCCCTCGAGGCGGCTCGGGCCGAGCAAGGGGATTAGCGTTGTAGTACAAGCCATAAATTTCGTTCGGCGCTGGTGCGGCTTTCTTTGTTGATAAAAGAAAAGGACAGAATACGACAAGCGCTCTCCTTCTGACTTCTGTCATTTAATCCGTGCGTACTATGATGCGAAGATGTGAACTCCCATTCATTCATTCTACGCTTTTAAACCTATACATACTGATATCTTGTAATATAAAAATATAAACATGTAATAATTATTTTAAACTTTAAACCAATATAAGAATATTAATTATTAGGTACTACTATTACAAATATTGTACAAGACGTTCAATTAACAGTGTTAGTTCAAGTTGCGCTTGATAAATTATCGATATTGTAAAAAAATGATACAGGATAAATTTGCACTGCTTTAAACGTGACTTGTAATGGCGTAAAAATTTAATTTTTATTTTTATATTTTTAGTCTTTTTCTGAGATAACTTGATTGTTTTTTAATGAAACCGTACCCTTTTATGTGAATATGTATGTACACATGATGCACATACATATGTATATATCGCTGCTATCAAACATAGATCCGGAAATGTTTGTTTCGCACTGACTAAATACTTTGATTATGTTCCGTTACTTATTGCCGCTCAAAAATAGAATGTTATTACTTTTGGGAAGGCTTTGCTTGTGAAATGTTTCCGCGGGACGATAAGCAAACTGGCCGAAACAGAGTTTATTACAGGGACATATGTATTATTTCTTGCTGTTCGGACCCACCGTAGTTTTCCGTGCGACCGATCAAACCGATCGCGATCGGTGCTTCGAGAGTTAATTATACAGATTTTTCATGACTATTTTCGGAGAGGGAGAACTAAATAGTCTAATTTTAGACAAATTAGGTCAATCCCGAAAAAATATTAATATTTCCGTTTTATACTTTTCTTGTATCATTTTGTAATAACTTTTATAGTTTAGTGGGTGCAATTTGAAACAACACGGCCACCTGAACGTCTTGTACATTTTTCATAAATTATTATTTATCACATTCGTAATTGATATTATGCGTATGTAAGTGTAAAATAATTACTGTACATATAGGTATAAATAAGGTAAAAACAATATTTATACAAACAAAGTTAAAATGTCAATGAACTAAAGTATTAAAGAATTGGAGTCTCTTCGTATCGTAGTAAATCCGCACGGATTGAACGTGTAGCTGTCAGAATAAGAGGACCAACCATATTCCGTCTTTCGTCAAAGGAAGCCGCAACGCGCCGAGCGAAATTTATGGCTTGTTCGACAGCGCGAGTCCCCTCGCCGCTACCACAGCCGTATCGAGTTACGGCGGCGAAGATCAGTCAAACTGGTGGGGATATTCGATGGGACACTTTCTGAGTCAAGCCAGTGGAACACTTTCTGATCAGTACTGTATATCGTCACATTGCTAAAAGATCGATATTCATAAATTAAGTATCGATACTGGAATATATCGTCACATTAAACATCACTATAAAATATCGATATTTAGTTTGAAAAGTATCGATATTCGAAATATCGATACTGTATCGCCCATCACTAGCAGGGCTCCGCTGGTCAGCCTTACTCACGCGTCCTCCGGCAGATCCCGGGACGAAACGCTCTCCCTTCCTTTTTCTCCTACCTCTCTCATTCTCATTGGTACAACTACTGTTACATAGGTTCCTTTTGTGGCGCCGTCTGGCTGGTCTGAAGGGTAAGAACTCACAGAAATGATGAGTTCTATTTCCTTTCTGATATTTCTCTTGTGCGTACTCATAACATGAATATAGTTACAAGGTAGTTATATATATTTATTTTAAAGAGTATATCTGTTATATATTGAATTGAAGGGCTATGGTAAGGATAGATTCTGGTTTGCGGGGCAAGGGGATGGATGAATAGTTCCCTTCAAAGGTGCTTGCGGCGCTGAAAAACGAAATGCACTCTTATACAGGGTGTAACGAAAATGTTGCAGTTCCTTGAAAAGAGTGATTCCTGAGGTGATTTTGAACAACTTTTTCCTTAGTGAAAATGTTAGGTGGGACTTTGTTAACGAGTTATTAACGAAAAACACCGACCAATCGGGGAGCGTGTACAGCGGATTAATGAAGACGCGGACGATGGCGGGCCAATACTACTCACAGCTGGAGCCCGCGCTGATATTTATCCACTGTACTCGCTCCCTGATTGGTCGGTGCTTTTTGTTAATAACTCGTTAACAAAGCCCCACCTAACATTTTCGCTAAGGAAGAAGTTGTTTGAAATCACCTCAGGAATTGCCCCTTTTAAGGAACTGCAACATTTTTGTTACACCCTGTATATGGGCTTTTTACGGAACCTTCCGCTCTATCTAATCCTTTTTGATTATGTTTCAAACTTCAGCGGGTTCTGCAGTACGCGATGTTACTCTCCCCACCACCACTCACTTATCCCCACTCATCCCTATGCTGGAGCCCTAATGGCGGTTGCGTATACTCATCTCTTTAGTGTTCTAATAATACTTTATAAAGGTTAATTTAGATTTGTTTCGTGGAGTTAAATTGTAACATCAAAATTTACTCTATTTCCGAGTCTGCAGTTTTTGATTACTGAAAAAATGATATCATTTTTCATATTTTGCTCCATTTTTAACCCATTGCCGCAAACTAGGCCATACATGTCACAAACAATACTCTCATTTACTTATGTTGTATTATGCAGTGTGTAACAACCATTCTTGGACAATAACCATTCAAAGGGATGATTTCACACATGATTTTAAGTAACTTTTTGCTTAGTAAAAATGTTAGGTGGGGCTTTGTTAACGAGTTATTAACGAAAAATACCGACCAATCAGGGAGCGAGTATAGCGGATTAATAATGGCGCGGACGATGGCGAGACAAAGCTGAAATTCATCCACTGTATTCGTGCTTCTATTGATCTGTGTTTTTGGTTAATAACTCGTTTACAAAGACCTACCTAACATTTTCGCTAAAGAAAAAGTTGTTTAAAGTCACCTCAGGAATCACCCCTTTGAAGGACGTCCAACATTTTTGTTACACCCAGTACATAGGGTTTGTCCACTAAGTATCGGGACTGATTTTTTCTGGCCAATGGGAAGGAGTGGAGAGCGGTTCCTATGGGCCGGATCGGTGGTGGGGAATGTCAGGTAAGCTAGAAGACCCGGCTCATTTGTCTCCCACCCTTTGGAGTGTGTAGATCGCGTCTGAAGTGAAACTGTGTTTAGTTCTCGCGCCGAGAGTCAACCAGCCTTTTCTGTTAAACTAAAGAAATCTGCTACGGAAACTTTTGATATGATGATGATACAAAATTAGGCACGCAAAATTTGATGGCACAACGGTGCTCGATGGTTCGCTGCATCTTGACGCGAGCACTAAACACAGTTTCACTTCAGACGCGAAATACACACTCCAAAGGGTGGGAGGCAAATGAGCCGGGTCTCCTAGCTTACCTAACATTCCCCACCATCGATCCGGCCCATAGGAACCGCTCTCCACTCCTTTCCGTTGGCCAGAAAAAATCAGTCCCGATATTTATTGGACAAACCCTGTACATACCATGACCATGCTTTGCATGTCAATTTATACATATTTGATACATTATGGCGCTATGATTTTCAAACATTAATTACTATTTATAATTAACAAAGCGAATTGCAGTAAACTTGTAGAAAAGCTACTTCCTCATCAATTTTAATGGAATTTTTTTTAATCACTTTGTTTCATCATTCTGAATAATTTTATCTTATACATGTAACCGGCAGTCGGCCTTAGCTTTTGAGTTATAACTAAAGAAGTTTTCGAATTCGTATCTTAGAGTTCTTCAGCGGGGTGCAGGCCGCAGCCCCCCATAAAAAGAAGTCCCATACAAATCGATGAGGAAGTAGCTTTTCTGCAAGTTAACCCATATTATTCTCAACTATCTTTTGTCTATGTAATGTTTGGCACGCCTATCCTTTGATTACTGTTATATAGGGTGTTCCACGCAACTGGGACGAGCTGTACCTCCTAAACGGTTGGAAGTAGAAGAAACTGTTATAGATGAAAGCTAAATGGTATCGGACAGTGTATAATACGCAAATAAAATTATGCACTTTTATGCATCGGTGCATTAGAAAAATGCAACAGTTCCATTTTTTTAAATAGAAACCTATGTTTTTAACTGTATCATATGATGAGGTTTTTGTGCTCTACAAAAAGGTATTAACATACTTATCTCCTAAACTTATTCTTAAAGAAGTTATCGCAGCTTAAAGTTTATTGAATTCCTTCTGTCTGTTGGCAACACTTGATGAGATTTGAGTGCAGTGGCGTAGCTGGAGTTTTTGCCGTCCGGGGCGCTTTCTGATTTTGCCCGCACCCCCCCCCCCCTCAATTACCCAAACGTATTAAAAATACTACAAAAGAATCAAAATAGCGTATACGGAAAAAAATTAAAACAAATTTATTTTGAAAATTAAAACATTTTTATTCTGAAAAATAAAACTTTAATTCTAACGTTTTACAATCTCATTGTGGATTTTAGATAATTTTTAATTAATTTCAATTTAGAAAAGCTTCTCTCACAACTACCGACATTTACAGCAATCTGGAGAAAGATTTACAGTAATATGACAATATTTGGAACTGAGTTTACAAGACTTGAGATAGACGCTATTGTTCAATGTTAAAAAATAAAATCTTACGTGAAAAGTGCCGCCCCTAAAAAAGTGCCACCCAGGGCGGACCGCCCCCCCCCCCCCACGTCTCCCCCTAGCTACGCCACTGTTTGAGTGGATAGACCATATTGAGTGGTTGATATTGAGTGGAAGACCGAAAGAATGCACATTTTTTTGTAGAGCGTAGAAAACTACAACAGTCGGTACAGTCAAGAACATAGGTTTCCGTTTTAAAAAATAGGGCTATTGCACTTCTTATGCACAGAAGTGCATAATGTTATTTGCATATTACGCACCGTCCCATACCATTCGAGTTTTATCCATAACAGTTTCTTCTATCTTCAACTGTTTAGGAGGTATAGCCTGTCCCAGTTTCGTGGGGCCCTGTATTCTTTACACAGAACCAGCTAATTTTTTTGCATTTATAAACTATAATCTAAAGAGCTCTTAAATGGTTTATTAAAAAGTTATAACAAAGAGCTAATAGCTAATTCTCATATACCATTTTTTTAGAATATGGTAGTAACGTTTTGTATATCTAATTGGGAATTCTGTAATAAATATAACAAACTACGTATATCATTTTAGATAAACATACATGAATGCGATGCTACGTTATAGACCTTTCGATAATAGCTTAGGTTCGGATGATCAATTCGAATGTCAGGTATGATCGTGTAAAGCCAGTCCGAAATCATTGCTGCAAAGTCTTTCATCAGACATAAATTTTGTATTTAATTGTAACTGCATAGAGTGCCATATACAGCACATTGCAGTTTTTGTCATAAATAATAGTTTTTAAATGGTAGTTCTTTCTACTTTATACGCTTACAATATTTTTTCCAAACAAAAGGAAAAAATCATGCGATAAGGGGTAAAAATATTATGTTACTCAAGAGAGTTCAAAATTTATGACAATGTTTACAAGCACTGTTAACTGAAGAACTTTCACCTTACCGTTAGTATTTTTAGGTATGAATTCCAAAGTACAAGAAAATAAGAACTGTTTTGATGTACTGAAGAATTATTGAAAAGAATATGAATAATTGTTCAAATATCAATAGTAAGCGGACTCAAACAAATATGGGACAGATGCTTAAAAAAACAATTGTGTTTGGCTGAAAAGTTCAGTCTTCCCAAAAGAGCTATAGATTTATTGTTGTCTACTACCCCGAAATCATGGTAATAATCTTGCAATCTGACAGCCAGTATGATAACACTAAATCAGAGATAGAAAGTGATGGTATTCTAACTTTAAAAATCGTACCTTCTAAACCAGTAGGGAAAATGTATGGAACAAGGTTAACAAAGGAACTATTTTAAAGCTCTATTACACCTTGTAGTAGCAATAATTACAGGGAATATTTTTCAATCGTCGTATTCTAAGTAGATTCGTAGGTAAAACTACTTCATAAGTTATGCAGCTTCGTTGCATACAAAAGCAGAATACCTGCTGCACTCATAGGTAAAGTAGTAGAACTGATGCCAAACAATTAGGTTACGCAATTTAGTTGCACAGAGATTACGTAGATCGTTTTTGAATTACGACAATGTGCTTGGATTTATAGGTAGAATGATAGATTTTATGAGCTGTACACTGTACTCGCATACAGATTACGTACGATGGTTTTGAATAGTGTAAATGAAGTTGGAGTCGTAAATCGAAATTCATTACGTGGAATAAAAAAATTTTATGAGATATGCACTTGTCTCATAATAGGGATTATATAAAATACTTTCGAATTTTTCACTTGTTAAAAAAAACGCAATTAATCTTGAGACATTTTACGTTTCATAAAAAGAATTGTCGTAATAACGGGTTTACCAATAAGGGTTACCTAAAGTTTTATTCGAATAAAACTAAAAATATTCGGGGAAAAGTCGGAAATGTTTATTAGCTATGAAAATATGAAACATCTCAATTATGTGTGAAACACAACATCGGTCAAATGACCGCCGCGACTCTTGTGGCAGGCTTTAATCCGCGAGATGAGATTCTCTTAACATTCTTGCACATTTCTGCCGGAATTTCGCCGATGACACGTTGGAGTTCGAGTTTCAGTTGTTGAATACTCTGTGGATTGGCAGCGTAGATCTTTCCCTTCACGTATCCCCATAAAAAAATTCAGGGGCGTCAAATCACACGAGCGCGGCGGCCAATTGACATCGCCGTTTTGAGAGATAACACGGCCGGATCTGTCTCCACTTGCGTCAACACCCATTCAGCAAACGCACGACGCTGATCATGATCTCGGGGCTTCAGTTCCTGTCAGCTGAAGTTTATTAGGCATGGAGAGCCAAACCCTGCGTCAAAATGCACATGCTGTCGTTTGTGACAGGCTCAACTGCTACGAACGACGAGGAACTGAGAGCGGCGGGTCCCCTCGGCCACACTCCGGCTGACAGCAACGACGTTTTCGGCCGATCGGCTAGAATGAGATGGTCTTTGGTCCAACATCGACCCGGTAGTCTTGAATTTGTTCACAATGTTTCGAATTGTCGGCTCAGTTGGCCGATTAAACTGACCGAACGTATCACGTGATGTGTTGCGCGCGCAGATGAGCTCGACTCGAAAAATTTTTTCACGATTATAACTCACTGTTCTATACTGTACGAAGAGTACGAAGCTATGATAACAAATGAGTACGTTCACACATCGAGAATGTCATTAAAGATGCCTAATCCTTATTGGTAAACCCTTTATAATATTCTAAATGAGGCTATCATACATCCCTACCAAATATTGTTAATCTTATTTTAAAGCAACCAATGAACATTCTTGACATGCTTTACACACTGTAAATAAATATACTTGGTACAATTTTTATCCTATAAATAAAAATTCACGTTATAAACTAGGGCTATTGATTATGAGATACCCGGGTATACCAAAATTACCCGCACTACCCGGGTATCTCACGGGTACCCGAACACATGAGATAAACAAGAATCTCATGCCGAATTAAGCCGAATTGAACCGAATTGAGTCGATAGTTTTTCGCTATGTGTTTCTGGATTTTAAAGTAGAGCGCGCACGAGAGAGAGAGAGAGAGAGAGAGAGGGGGAGGGAGAGAGAGGGGGAGAGAGGGGGGAGAGAGAGACAGAGAGAGAGAGAGACAGAGAGACAGAGAGAGAGGGAGAGAGAGACAGAGAGACAGAGAGAGAGAGAACTCATTTTCAACATAACCACGGTGCACTACATTCAATTTTCATCATGTATACAGAATTCATTTCATTCTGAAACTTTTTTTATTTTTAAAGCCACAAATACGTACCGAAAAACTATCGGCTCAATTCGGTTCAATTCGGCTTAATTCGGGATGAGATTCTTGTCTATCTCATGCGTTCGGGTACCCGTGAGATACCCGGGTAGTACGGGTAATTTTCGTATACCCGGGTATCTCACGAGTACCCGGGTACTCGGGTATCTCACTCGGTTCACTTGAAATCTCGAGCCCTATTATAAACTCCTTCTTTTTAAAATAAATATACATTCTCTTATGATATAACTATTCATATAAAAATTTTTTTTATAAACTTCACAAATCAGTTCCAATAACACCATTCATTCCTCGTGTACATAATCATAAATCTGAAACCATAACTCCTGTATCCAAATTATCTATTACAGAAAATGAATTAGATCCATTCGACACTAACTTCTCAACACCCAGAAAGCATAACTTTACAAAATTTAATACTCTGACCAGCGCTTTGAATTTGAAGGTACGAAATCGTCCAATTCAGTCGAATTACCCACGACGCGACGTTATCAACCATTCAACACAACCATTGTCATCACGAATCAGTAAATTTTCCGAAACAACCTCGCGACAAACTTTTATCGTCGCCGGTGGAAAGGGTTCAATGAGGACGAATAAAATTCGGCGCAAACTCGTGTTAAGCGGCGACGGCCAACCGTGCGTACCCACGAGCTCGCCCTCGTCCAACACAGATACTCGCACCTAATAAATGTACTTGTGTTGGCTTTCGGTACCGAGTTACGCATCGTAATCGAGCTTCCCAAGTATGATACATTGTTTCCGATATACATTCCCTATATTATTGCTGTCATCCCTGGTAATGACACGGTGTCTAATCGTTTAACGCCAACAATGCATTCACCGAGAGTTTGCTTCGAGTGGAATGCAGTGAAAAGCCTTTTGTGCAATTTTATTGGAACTGCGCGTGAACAATGAATCATACATTTCAATGTACAAGCTCCTTTAATTGAATTTTAATCCATTTTCTCCTAATGGGAAATTTAAGTAATACTATGAAAATATGAAGAAAAGGCTTTGGTACAAAAGCTGAACAAAATGCTTTAATGCTTTCCTTCTGTTGCTTAAAAGATTTCTGTTTTTTGTCCCGTTATTTATGTATTTTTGATTGTTCTCTTATTTTTGAATCTATAGCAGGCTTCAGCACATTTTACTTAAAATAAGATAATAAATAATCACTTAAAATAATGCTTTATTTCAAATATTTCATTATTTTAATTTTAAAAATAACATAAGAAAATTAATCTTATTTTGTGTTCAATACAAATAAATTATTTTCAAATAATTTTTCCTTTTGAATAATTTTGTATTTTAGTAACTTCAGTGAAATAAAGTAACAAATAACTTGGCATGAGAGGTTATTGAACTAAATTAATTATTGAACTTAGAATACGTAAGTTTCTATAGTTCAACCGCATTTCCCTTCTAAACGGTTCTTGCCTTAAACAGTTTGTTAGAAAGACATTCATATTCTGGTAAATCTAGTAAAGGAAAACTGCTTTTACACAGTTTTTGTATATCAACCTTTCAATAATATGTGTCATGAATTGTTAAGCATGAAACATTATACAGGGTGTAACAAAAATGTTGCAGTTCCTTGAAAGGTGTAATTCCTGAAGTGATTTTGAACAACTTTTTCCTTAGCGAAAATGTTAAGTAGGGCTTTGTTAACGAGTTATTAAAGAAAAAAACTGACAAATAGAAGCGCGAATACTGTGGATGAATTTCAGCGCGGGCTCCAGCTGTGAGTAGTATTGGTCCGTCATCGTCCGCGTCATCATTAATCCTCTGTACTCGCTCTCCGATTGGTCGGTGCTTTTCGTTAATAACTCGTTAACAAAGCCCCACCTAACATTTTCGCTAAGGAAAAAGTTGTTTAAAATCACCCCAGGAATCAACTCTTTCAAGGAACTCCAACATTCTTGTTACACCCTGTATACGGAAATCAACCGCAGTAGTCGATGTTCACATGAGAGAAGGATCAGACATGCTCAGAATCAGAGAGTATGTGAGGAATTATTTGAATAAATACTTGATTAAGTAAAAAATAAAGTTAAATTTTCAACTGTTCAAATAAACTAACGCATGATTATATCATGCAACAGGTAGTCAGATAAAATAATGTAATACCTTGAATATTATTTTCTAAATAATTTATTTGGATAATGCCCAAACCTGATCTATACTTCTATTGCTCCAAGGGTTGCTACTTTTACAAATTATATGATATATGTATATAATGAAATATAAACTTCTTTAAATGTGTAGAAGTATGTAGACTTCCGTGGTTCATTATATCTACTTTAATTGAAAGTAATAATGCATAATTTTCAAACACCACGCGGCACGAATACAAAGAACATTTTTGAGCACGTGTCAGTAACTCTTGTCTAGAATTGGTCAATTCAAATCCTTCTATGTCTAGTCAGTGAAGAACATTCCGCAACTGGTACAGGTTCCGTTAGAATTGCCTAGTTTCCGGCTGGGCATCGATCTATTCCCGCAATCCAAGTAAAGCGCATTGTCAATACGCTCTTTTAGGCAGCTCACGTCGCGTTCTGGACCGTGTTAGTTACTGTTTTGAATCTAAAGTTGGATCTGGTCCAGCCTGTGTCGACAAACTGGGTCGCATTTGACCGTTCCATAATACTTGTTATCGATTCAACGTGAATTCCTCGCCATTGTTCCCAATTCACAGTGGTAAATATTCTGAAGAATTCCTCACGAGTCGCCAAACCAATAATTGATTAACAATTAAATTCCTGATATCTATTCAGTCGACGATCTAAATTTCAAGATCCACGTCGATGTAAGTTCATCCGTAGTGTAAGTAGCAGTTGTTGACTGCTAGTTTCTCGCGATGTCTAAACGAATTTGGATCTACTGTGCGTTCACAGTTCACCGTGAGGAGAGTTGAATAAATTTACATTAACAAGGCTCGTGGGTGAGCGACGGATACGCCAGATTCAGGTGGTCCAATGACAAATTGAAACCAGTTGCTCAGAGACAGTTTCATTCATTGTTGCGATATCTGTTCGAAAAAAGGGAAGAAAACAGGTATTGTTTGCTTAACGAGGTTGTCACGGGTTTGTCGAATAGAGTTATGCATTTACTGGCATCATAAAGGTGGCAGCCGCCTTGAATCGTTCGGACACACGTAATAGGATTTCGAAGATAAATGGACCTTGACTGGGCCTACAGGCATTTCGTATTAACACACATTATCTTGTCATAATTCACATATATCTCACGCTAGCCGATTACTCGATTTCTTTCACAGTTCGTGACTCCAGCGAATTTAATCTTCCATCTTGCGTTTGAAATTCATTCACGCTCTTTTGTTCCAGATGGGGCAGTTAACCCTTTGCTTGTGTTTCCTGCTGATCGCCTTGTCAATGGCGCCAATGCAAAGGGTCATGGGATGCAGTTGTGCGCTGACCCACCCTCAGACCTTGTACTGTCAATCAGATTACGGTAAGCGACTTGATTTCTCGGTCAAAATCACTTTTAATTTACTCGATTCTTCTATCGTCCTGTGACACATTCACGTGGTTATAGTGGCCGTGGTGAGAGTGAAATGGGCGAAAAACGTGAACGAATACGACGTTGCCTACGGCGTGAAAGTCAATAAGGTCTTCAAGGTTCGTACGTCTATGAAAATTCCTACTCCTTTTTACGACTTCCGTTGCTTTATGATCATTTTATAACGACGACCGCCCTCTAACGCTCTTGTGTCTGTTTCATTAGTATTGGAACACCGTGAATCCGGACGTGTTTTCCAAGCAGAACGTCTTGTTCAGCTCGCAAATGGATGGTATGTGTGGTGTGTCCTTAGAAGTCGGCGGCACGTACGTCGTAAGCGGTAAGGTAATCGGAGGAAAAGTACGACTGTCGCTATGTGGCATCGCCAATCGGTGGTCTGAAGTGTCCAGCAGACAGCGAAAAGGGTTCAGGGGGCTCTATTATCGAGGCTGCGCGTGTGAGGTAAGAGAAAGATTGATATTCGCGCGAGATAAACTTGTTAAACTTGTTGTCGAATGATAATACAAACAATACGGTTTGACTAGAATGAAATGCAGTGGGATGCAGTTGAAAACTTTTCTGAGTGGCATTTGATAGGCATATGATAAAAAAATTTCAAAAGTCACATCTTTTTCAGCCCAATTATTTATTGCACCTTTCTCCATAGTTAGTTACGTGAAAAAGATAAGGAAATTCTTTTCGTTGTTTCACAACATTGTATCAAAAGTTTAGCACCTGCATGCATAATAATGTGCCGATAATAAAAATTATTTCTTATCACGGCCCGAAAAATAAATTATTATACTTCCGGAAATTTTTACCGTCAATATCTTAGGAAAAGAGAAATTTTCTGGACAATAACCGCTTCGCAACCATGGACGAGTTACCTCGCGACATAATATCGTTCACATGATGCCATGGACGAGACATCTCGCGTCTTTGTTTATTAGGGCGAGAGTTTTAATTCGAAAAAGTATTCCTGCACAAAACCTCAGCTGATGAAAGACATATTGCTTTTCGAAACAATTCGATTTATTTTCTAGTAATGGTAAGTTACAAATAATTATAATAATATAAGAAAGTTTATAGAAGAATATTACATTTTCTTAAGTGAGACACTATTATTATAAGTATCAGTAATATAAACGATTAATTGTATTTATTTCGACTGCTGATGGTAATGGTGTTGAAGCTAATATTACACTAAATAAATAAAAAAAAAAACCTATTTAATTTTCTTGTGTGTGATACAATTCAAAATATGGAGTAACGCATAATGCTACATCACATTTTTTACAGAAATAACTAGTTTCTTTACGTATATTGTAACTTGTTATTACAATTATTTGTAACTTATAATTACTAGAAAATAAATAGAATTGTTTCGAAAAACAGTATGTCTTTCATCGGCTGAAGTTTCGTGTAGCGATTATTTTTCGACTTAAAACTGTCGCCCTAATAAACAGAGACGCGAGATCTCTCGTCCATGACACCGTCTGAACGATATTGTGTCGCGGGATACCTCGTCTGTGGCATCAATACGAATATTATGTCGCGAGATAACTCGTCCATGGTTGCGAAGCGGTTAAGAGACATTAAACTGAAAACTTGATTTTTACATTTCCTTCTTTATAATTTTTTATCCTGAAAGCGCTTACCTAATATGTCACTGTGTAAAAGGAATTCAGTTTTGAATAACTCATTTTTAAAAAAACTTATAAATGTGTTCTTTGGAGGAATCATAAGCCAGTTGATATTTTTGTTAGGTAAAAAGTTTGGGATTTCTTAATTATTTTGTTGCGAATTAATAAACGTATGCAAGGTGTCCCAAACTAAGTGCGGGAGCCGTTAAGTGGAGATTCCTGAGGTGGTTTTAAACAACTTTTCCCTTAGCGAAAATTTTCGTTGCGGCTTTGTTAACGAGTTATTATCGAAAAACACCGACCAATAGAAGCACGAATACAGTGTATGAATTTCAGCGCGAGCTTCAGCTATGAGTAGTATTGGCCCGCCATCGTCCGTGCCATAATTAATCTGCTGTACTCACTCCCCGGTTGGTCGGTGTTTTTCGTTAATAACTAGAGATCATGGTTATGAACGTGTTTGAAAAATTCACGTGTGTGTGCATACACGTACTTTAGTACGTGACATTTTAAATACACGGGCACACGCATGCTATTTCACGTATATTTAAATACACGTGTATTATTTCACATACAGGGTGCGCCAAAAGTATGGAAACGGTCAAATATTTCGAAAACGGAACATTTTTGAGAAAAATGTTTTAGAGAAATGTTTTAGGGTTTTAAAAATTCTATTGAATGGTGATATCCGTTTGATCTTCAGAGGAACGGTCAAGGTCATATCAATGTCAACATGATTTTTTTAAATAGAACATGTCATTTTTTAGCATGCAGTATTAAAGCTGACGGCGAGACCTTTTCAAAACACTGGCTGATAACCTAATTTTCTTGAGAATTGCCTGAGTTCTGACCGTTGAGAATGAAGAAAGTCTACTGTATCAAATAGTCTGGAAACGATCAAATATTTTGAAAACGGACCATTTTTGAAAAAAATATTTCAGAGCAATGTTCTACGATTTTAGAAATTCTATTGAATGGTTGTATCCGTTTAACTTTTAATGGAGCGGTCAAGGTCACGTCAAGGTCAACATAATTTTTTAAAATGGAATATGCCATTTTATAACAGGTAGTGTTAAAGCTGACGATGAGACTTTTTCAAAGCAGTAGCTGGTGACCTATTTCTGTTGAAAATTGCCAAGAATTGTCAAGAATCAGGCAGAAGATAATTTGAACATTTAACGAGTTAATGCACATTAATGCTAAATCTCAAATGCTCAATGCGTATTTATGCTGAAATCGCCCTTCGTAAACCCATACGTGAGGACCATGATTGTGCGAAGTCCAATCAAGAAACTTCCTCCCGGTGCACCCTAAATAATACTAACACTAAGGCTGACAGCATCGAAGCATTTAAAGCTCAGCACTCAGGCAATTATAAAGAGAAATAGGTCATCAGCTAGTGTTTTGAAAAGGTCTCATCGTCAGCTTTAACACTGCATGATCAAAAATGGAGTGTTCTATTTAAAAAAAATCATGTTGACCTTGATATGACCTTGACCGTTCCTCTGAAGGTCAAACGGATATGACCGTTCAATAGAATTTCTAAAACCTTCAAATATTACTCTAAAAAATTTTTCTCAATAATATTCCGTTTTCGAAATATTTGACCGTTTCCATACTTTTGGCGCACCCTGTATATGTATATTTAGCTACATCCAATCGATGTAACCAGATTCGAATTCTCAAATGAATATCAAAGATACGGAAACTGAAATGTCCAAAAATTGTGGAACTTGCAATGAAATATTTTAATATATTAGCAATAGCAGTTGTTTCGGAATACAGATGTGTTAATACACATGTATTTAAATGTACGTGAAATAGTACACGTTTACCCGTGTATTTAAAATGACACGCACTAAAATACGTGTCCGTGAAATACACGTATACACGTGCATTCGAATACACGTGAAATAAGGATCTCTATTAATAACTCGTTAACAAAGCTTCCAAGGACATTTTTGCAAAGGAAAAAGTTGTTTAGAATCATTCTAGGAATCTCCCTTTAACGGCTCCCGCACTGAGTTTGGGACACCCTGTATATTCGAGAGACATTTCCAGTCCTTCATAATAAAGAAAAGTAGTGATGAAAGGTAAATAAAGAAACAGACAGACAAAGAAAACCAAAAGAGTAAAAATTACCTTGCATTTATTTTGGAATAAATAATAATTACAAAGACACTAGAACTTTCCAGATGAATAAAAGCTTGAACTCAGAAGCAGATTTCAAAATTCTTTCCCGAATGAGTTTCATTTCCTGTGAAATTGATATTTAAAAATATATGTCCGGATTGAGACAAACCATCCGGCTTTTTTAATGAAACTCTTGCTCATTGCAACGAAACTCAGTCGCGATTCTCTGTATTCCAGATTCACTTCACACCTTGGTGGAAGAAGGGAGCGATTCTGGAGAGCTCAGGAAAGAAACGGTGTTTATGGGAAAGCTCGCCGGGTCCTCAGGATTGCCAAGAAAAATACGGCATGTGCATGGCTGGGCCACATGGATGCTCCTGGACTCCATCCGTCCCCTATAAGAACTGCATCAAGGAGCATCAGCGGAAACGCGAACAACAAAGGCTGCGGGAACCTTAAATTCCTGGCAGCCGATACGCCTGACGTGTTGCGTCTTTGATGGAAAATCCGATTTGTGCTGGAAAATCTGCGTCCCTCGTGTCCGATCACGTAACACTCGAAAACTTCACAAAAGTTCTCTGTGAAAGATTGTTTCACAGAAGCGTTCCACGACGCAGCAAAGTCTGACACGGAGTTATCAACAAATTAATGCTTTCTGCACGCTATTTATGTAAATCGATGTCGATTCCAAGAACTGTCGTCGTGGTTGAAGCAGAATCGAACGATTTGCGGCTTTGTCTAAGAGAACAACGGACAAAACGGTTGTCTTCGACAGTTCCTAAGAGGCCATCAGCTTTTGTTCCAACTTTAGCTAGTATTATGAAAAGAATCGAGAATATGTATTTATGTAAAATACGAGGCATTAATTTCTTGACCAATATCGTTCCTGCATCGTACTGCGATCTATTTATTCCCCACCGAAAGTATTAATTGGAAGGTTGTGTCAGCAAGTACAAAAGTTCGTCAGTATGCAACGCAAATTCAACGGTTAAAGGGAATCGATAGGCGGTACTGTCTTTAGGAGCCTAATTAGCTTAGCATTAATTGCTGACAAACACTCGAAACTCCTTGCATTTCCACGATAAATTATTCATTGATTTTTCGAGGTTCGTAGTAGCTGGTTCGAGTTTTTTCATTCTGTTTACTCGATTAACATTTATGCACTTCCACCGTGCAATCTCATGTTTCAATAATCAAAGGTTCGTCGAGCGAGCCTATTCAATATTCAATTTGCTCACCCTGAGGGAGAATATTAACGAAACAATCTCATCTTTAAACATCTCACGCGGAGTGTTCAATATTCCGTCGCAGTCAGCGCTACTAACCTCGTTCGGGCTAATTAAATTATTTGGCGTAAGTTCGATTTCAATGAAAGTCGGTCAAGCCACGTGAAATCTAAGACAACGAGCGCAGCGAGCGTTTTCGACGTCTATCCGTCGTCCCCTTCTAGTTGTACATATTAAGCTATTGATGTATATTATGCATTTTTAAATTATTCTCACTTTTATTTCGTTGTATGTAGCCTTATCTATGTAAGAAGCTGCTAAATGGTATTTAATTTTTTAACTACGACTCTCACGTAGATATCTTAATAATGAAACACAAATCTTCATTCATTCTATAAATAATAGTGTGATAAAATATTAATGTAAAATATTTTATGAAGTATTGTTGAGAAATATTGTTTCATTATTTGAAGAATCTATGCGAGGCGGCAAACGTTACGTTATAAATGTTGTAATCAGTTAAGTTCTCCAACCGAGCGTGATAATTCCTCGTCGACGTGTGGCGAGGATCGAGACCCTAGACGTGGGTGGAAATTTAGTACAAAACCCTAAACGCGGGATACAATGGGAATCAAACGGCATTTCCTACCACGAGAACCTACTCTTAGCGTAGTTCTTCCATTTGATAACTTTTTGTAAGCGTTACGCATGACTTAATTGATTGAGAAATAAACCAGAAATTGGTCGCTCTATTGGATAAATATCTCTACTTACCATTTCACGATGATTAGGATAGTAAGTCTGCTCGATCAGGGGGAAATTGTCTTTTCCCAAACGACGCTGAAGGCCAAGCAAATGCGCAAACACCCATGGTTTATCCTAGATGAAGAGGTGACTTTATTATAAAAATTTGTCACAGGAATGAGGAACATTTAATATCTGTTACATAAGGAACCAAAGATGATTCATTCAGATAAAACACATTCTTAACTCTTACTGTGCTAGACATATACGTATTTGCTCTCAGAAAATGTGAATTTATAAAAAAAAAAGTAAAAATCCATTTAATGATGACTAAATTTTGGTATTATATTCTGTTCTAACATTTTCGTTTACATTTGAATTTGAGAAGAAGTATCACTTTTTCAATTCAAGAAACATAGAAATATCTATTATTAGTGATTAAGTGTATAATTTTTAAAGAAAGTCTATAAGTTTTTATTTCTTCAATATTCAATTAGATTTGAACAAAAAAAATTGAAATCTAGTAATGAAAATATTATTGAACTTATCTTTATTTTTCCATCTTTAAAAAACAAATACGATATACTATAATTAATATTATCAAATGTTTGTTTAATATCATCTTTCTTGGTTTTCTGATTTTTTTTGCAACATTAAACTGTGATAATGTATACTGTTCAATTTTCAAACTCCCACTTCTAAAAGGATGAAATCAAGGAGTCACGGGTATTTTATCATAAGAACGAACCTGTGGTCAATACTTACCTGGAAGTTGTAAATCGCAGTGAGGTTATTAATACTCGGAACACCTCCATACATCAACCCGAGAAGAAGATTCCTGTAGTCTTCTCCCGCATCCTTTAAGTTCTGTCGTATCAGGACAAAGTCAGGCTTGAAGGATCTATTAACAGAATGCTTCTTATTTTAGTAGTATTTTTAATACCGAGACTGTTTAATACTAGAAGATATTAAACATTACTCACCTAATTACCTTGGTCCCGTTACGATAGACAGCCATGGACACGACGGTGCCATTCTCACTCGCTGTCAATGACAATTCTCGAAATTCCGCTTGTTCTACACGGATTTCGTAATCGCCGTGGATTCTGCGACCCCGGAAATACTTGCTCCAGTCGGTATTTTGGTCGTCTATCACCAGAAGAATGAAGTTTCGATCTTTGTTGAAAGACTGACCTCTCGTTGCACCTGACACTGCTGCTCCCAGGATAGATGCACCCTGATTGTGTCAAGCAAACTTCGTGTAAATGCTAACTGCATTAAGATTTCTTAAAATTATACAGAACATTACCACAAATTTATTGAAGCATTAGCTTTCTGTGAGTAGGGTAAAGCATACAGTTGTTGACCCCCTATATAATGATTAATCCATTCAAGAAAAGTAAAAAATATAGTATAATCCTTTTCTTATATAGTAAAATTTTAATTGTATTCGAAACACGAATATTAGAATCAATGAACTATATATTTTTTTTTTTTATTATGTAAGAAAAGAATTATACTATATTTTTTACTTTTCTTGAAAGGGTCAACTATTGTATAAAGGGGTCAATAACTGTATACTTTACTCTATATGCATTTTATAAAATTCATAATGAACTAAATCAGTGTCCCAATTTCTACTATTTTAAGAGCAGTTATATTCTGTACATTATACAATCGTTTGCGAAATCAAATGTTTAAAACTCTTAAAAATAAAAGCAAAATTTGAAGGATGTTATAACTATCATCTATGCCACCAATGAGCCAGATTGCTTACGCAAGATTGAATTTTGCAAATTTGTATGTTATTTGGGTTAATTATCGCAAATATTTGCGCATGAAACACAAGGGCGAATTTATATGTTCGCGGAATGTTGGGATGAATAAGCCAATCTCAGAGTGATGCAGAGTACTGCATATACAAACGTCAAAAGCTATTAAATTTCAATCAAGCCATTTAATTGACAAAGGTATTAATATTTGTTCATTTGCTACTAAAGTGGAGAACATTTTGATTCAGAAGAGTCGTGGAATTCTATTTGAAATTTTTATATCCACCGCCATATAGTCCAGGTTTGGCTCTGACAATTAGTGGTTATATCCTTTTTTTCTCAATAGAAAATAAAGAAATTTTCAAAAGAAAAAATCGAACGACGATCAAATCGTTAAGTTTGCCATGTCTAAGCAATATTTTTCAAAAATTTTTTTTATATTACTTCTTACTATTCCACTGTTATATAGACATAAATATTAATAAAATTAATGCATTAACTACTAATGTATAATTACAATAAACTTTGGATATATTCGCTACATAAGAACCATATCTTATAATTATGTACTAATAATTACGTAATATTCCATTAACAACGGTAAATACTGTTCAAAAAATTTTTGAGAAATATTGAAAAACATCAAAGTTATGAGGTTTTTTCCGAGATTCTTATATGAAGCGCCCCACAGTGCGCCGTAGTGCCGTATGACTTGGCCAGTCGAGCGGTATGTTTCGACGTGCCGCGTTACATTCAAATAATTTTCCTGTGGCTAATATTAAAATGATCATATTTTTAAAAAGTTGACCATAAAGGGGACGAATAAGGCTATACCCTTATTTTTTTCAAATTTTTAAATATTCCCCTGCGGTTATAAATGGCAATTGTTTAAAACAGTTGCAAAATAAATGATTAAAAAAATTATTGTCTCAACTGAAATAATTTTTAATAGATACTTCAAAGTAGTCTCTACTATAAGCACCACAAAGCTCATTTTAATCGGTTTATTAGTTCAACTGTTATAATTTTTCGAAGAAAGATCACACATGCAATTTTTTAAAGAAAAATTAAACTTTAAAGAGCTGTAAAATCGACATTTTTTGACATTTTGAAAAATCTCTCGAGATACGTCTATATGCCCCCAAAGATTACAACATATCCAAATTTGAACAAAATCCAACATGTTACTCCGAAAAGTGTCCGTTTTCGCATGGAATGACCCGATTACTAACAACTTTCAATATTTATCACATTTTTCGTCAAATTAGAAGTTTTAATTACATTTTGATAATAAAGTTGGTTCGTTATTAGTGTCACACACTCACATATGGACCATTACAAAAGTCTACTTTTTCTTTATAAAAGTACAAAAATTCTTCAGAAAATATATTACATTGTACACAATAGTATGAATATTATTCATTAGTTAAAATTTGAAAATTATACAAATGTCATAAACCTTAATTTATAGTCGCTTTAAAGTCTACAAGATTTGTTGCACTATACAAAAGTAAATCTAGTAACTGAACCGAACTATACAAAAATGGTACAAAAAAATCAGGTAGTACTATTTTTTGTAAAAGTACATTAGTGTATTTGCCAAGTTCAATTCAAAAGTGTATATCTATATGAAAAAATATCGTAGGTACAAGCTCAAGTATACAGGGTGTAACAAAAATGTTGCACGCCCTTGAAAGGAGTGATTCTTGAGGTGATTTTAAACAACTTTTTCCTTAGCGAAAATGTTAGGTGGAGCTTTGTTAACAAGTTATTAACGAAAAACACCGACCAATCAGAGAGCGAGTATAGTGTACAAATTTCGGCGCGCAGTACAACTATGCATAACATTGGTCTGCCATCGCCCGCGCCAAGATTCGTCTACTGTATTTGCTCTCTGATTGGTTGGTGTTTTTCGTTAATAACTCATTAATAAAGCCCCACCTAACATTTTCGCCAAGGAAAAAGTTGTTCAAAATCACCTCACGAATCACCTCTTTCAAGGACGTGCAACATTTTTGTTACACCCTGTATTTTGTGATTACACCAATACATATACTCTTATAAGGTATTATTTATGTACAGGGAAGGACAATAATAATGTCTACTATTTCCGTTATTTGAAATAATAGGAAGAAATGTTATATACAAAATTTGCACAGTATAGAGGGGGGACACATTGTGATACATTTTTCGCGTGGGAGAAAACACAGAGGAGATTTTAAGGTAATCCGTATTTTTTCAAATGAAATGTTTTTTTTTTATCGCGATGTCATAACAGGTGTTGAAACAACTTATGCAAGCTCAAATGTGATAGTAAAATGAACCTATTTCCATTACAAAAGATGATCGAAGTAATAACCATTTGCACTAATGCAAAGTTGCAATTTTCATATCGGTGCATCATAGGCATATCTTATCAAAATTTCTGAAAAAATTCACATTTTTTATTTTTACTTCATAAAAGAATACGGATGATTTGAAAATTTTTTTTGCAGTTTTGTAGATATAAAAAATAGCTACAACTTTTGTTTAAACTTCTTTCTCTATCTCTGACCGTTTTAAGTTTCCCATACACCAACGCGAATTTCCGCAGCGGCAGTGGCGATAGCGGTATGCATGTATGTATGTTCGCATGCATCTATTGTAATATTCACTGCCGCGGCAAAATGTTCGCGTTGGTGTGTGGGGAACTTTAAAATTATTCTATGTAAATGAGAAATTCGCATATTTTGAAGGTGTGATTTCAACCCTTAAAATCGCATTATGATACGAACAAAAAATAGTTTTGTAATAGAGATAAAATACTATATTTGCACACAGAGTTTCACAATTTTCTGAATTTTTGAGTTCCCTAACTTCCCTTGTGAGTTGTTTTGAGCCCCTGGGTAGTTCTAGTGTTAAATAACCAAATCCCAGAACGTACCTGGTCGCGAGCAGCGCCGGTCAAGCTTTGCACCCTCTGAAGCAAGCTCTCCCTTGTCTTAGCTGGTGATGACGGTGCGCTGGTGGTCTTGGACCCGGGTCTCAGATTAAGACTGAGATCGCCGCCAGCCGGTGGTGGGGCCCCATGTGGAGGTGCTCCAGGAACCGGCGGTTGACTCACAGGGGGTGCAGGCGCAGGCTGCGACTGCAGCGGTCGGTCCTGCACGCTTTGATACGATTGGGACGAATCCCTGGCCATGGAGGCCAGCCCGGAGTCCGTGCTTGGTTCATCGTCGAGCTCCGAGCTTAAATCCCCGGACGAGAACCTGGAAGACAAGCTATGGTCGTGGTCGTGATAGTGGCAATCGTTCCGATCTACCCGAGTGTTTCACGGTTGGTCTGCGGCTTAGCTTGCTTTGGTCTTGCGCAGGGTCTGGTATTGCACATCGAACAGCCAGTGCTCGGGGTAGATGATGGCATGGATGTCGGCGACGGCAGAGAGGGGGCGTCGATCGTTTGCATGCGTGACAGGTGGTGACACACAGACACACATTCGGATCTGACATGGAACTCCTTGTTCTAGCGCCGCGCCCGTTCACCGGCGCGACGCCAAAAATGCGACTTAATGATCGCTCGTGCGCGATACGAGATGGGAATGACGCTTCCTCGCTTCTAGTGACACGAATTGCCACCGGGTCGATTACTTTTATGTTCTCTATGCGATTGGTAGGTAGTGTCATAGTCCAGGTCGAACGCTGAGCTAGTATCCTCACCTGGCCTATTAGATTCACTGGAGCTTTCGATTCCTAAACTATGGAGCTTCAAGCTGTGATTGCGGAGTACAACAGGTCATGAAATTTCTTTCGCTGCGACACAGACACACGATCAATTCGATCAATCGCAGGGTTACAGAAATGCGTTCAACTGATTAGAAAAATATTAGCAGTGCTTCTCTGTGCTAGGGCGTAAGATATTTTTTCGCGCGTTATACTTGAAGCGATTTATCAAACAATGTGCATGCACATAAACAGGTGATATTTAAATACAATGAAGTCGTCTTCTTCGGAAACTAATTGAGACACAAAGTATCTATTAATTGAATGACAGAACTGCAACCTGTCAATTAAACTGATCATCCTATTATTTGTCGCTCGTGAAACCCGAATGATGCTGTTAGTTATAGTTCAAAAACTCGATCAACTAACTTGCTTTAGATAAATTGAAAGAGCAGCTATTTACCAGTATCACACTGAACCACAGTGTGTAATATAGACGTGTATCGATTATAGTGGAAACTATTCATTGTTGTAAAGTGTTACTGTTCTGCTTCAATTCTTGATTGGATACCAACGATGGTGTATACACAAACTTCTAGAATAACTCGCAACGCATTCTTCTCTTTCTTTCTACGTTTTCGAGTAATTCTATCTCAAAAATGTATCCGTATATTTCTTATCACTATTCTAACATCGACAGCCAGGAATCCGAATTATCCAGTAACCATGCAAGTTCGTGCATCCCTTCAGAGTGAATCTCACAATCTTCCTTGGTTACCTAATGAAATTCTTTTGCAGAGCATTGAACTTCAAACTGAAATAAAACTGATAAATAACGTAACTTTTGAAAAAGATATTCGTACAAGATGTTTCAGAGTTTGCAGAAATATAGAAGAGTCGTACAACTATTAAATATGTCTGTCAACAATTTTTTATTATTCTCTATTATTTAATTAAAAGAACTGTTTAATAATCATGAAAGGTAGTAAATTTCAGAATCTTCAACTTCTCTTCAAATTATTTCTATACTTCCGAAACACATTATACTCTATGAACGTCTCGAAGCTGTCCAGCTAGGAGCACAAAAGCTCTCGCAATCCTTGGAGAAAGGGGGCTCAGGAGATCACTCGAGGAGCACTCGTGCCGCGGCGATCTTAAACGGCTCCAGAGCGGATTCCTCGAGTCTCTACAGGCCGCCGCGCCGCGGCGCACAGTGTTCGAAAACGACTGTCTGACCGGGAAAAATTATGTTTTGAAATGAAAGTGTATAAATCATCGAAAATAAGTTAGATTATTGATAATTTCGACTTCTTAACCTTATGTTCTGTCTAAATTCGAAATATTTAAAACAAAAACTAAATTATTTTAAAAAAATTATAAGGTTAATTTCTTCACGATTGGAAAAAATATTTTACTTTTATTTATTCCAATACAGAATACGGTAAAAACAATATACATATATGCATAAAAATATAATAGTTAATTTAACCACTTATCTATTGATCCATATTTTTTAGTAGTTCCAATACTTCCAACGGAAGATGTCCAGTACTTTTCTTAGTTTTAACCCTTAAACTATTTAAGCTAGGCTCACACTACACCGTAACATAACGTAACGTAGCGAGCCAAAAGTAAAAATATCAATCCTGTGGTATCAGGAACCTCCAGACCCGTGGAATGAAAGGAACATAACAACGAGGAGAAAGTGGGGAAGGCGCCGTGGCTCAGTGGTTTGGAGCGCGGCTGGCTAGTCTACAGGCCCGGATTCAATTCCCGTGGCCCCGACGTTCCCTCCTTTTTCCTCGGTTCCTACAATCCCTTACTTTTAAATGGAACCGTTCACACTACACCGACGGTGACCAACCCTGCAAAATGCAGGCTGGCTGTTCACACATACAGGATACCTACCACCGCACCGTAAGACCCCGTCCAGATCTGAACTTTCGGGCGAGCAAACGGGCGAGTCGAGCAGGTAAAGTTTTCTTCCACAGATGCGCGGACCTTTCTTTTCGGGAAAGTAACCGTAGAGTCTCGGACCGAGACTTGGTCGCTGTTTACAACGAAGCATCACGTACACACAACCGAGTGTCTGTCAGAACCTCAGGTTTTAATAAAGTCTATTTAGATCGACGGTGAGTTCTAACTCTTCAATTGAACAACAATACTAATATTTATTCGGCAATCCCAAATATCTGGTCTCCGGCATAATCAAACGTATCATTTGGAACCCGACGGACCATTGTACGCATTTCTGAATCTTTCGAAACAGTCGATGAGTACACGACGTTACAACCTCTAACACTAATTATGCAGACCGTTTGCAAGCAAATCAGCATACATTTTAGGCAATAAAAAGAATAAACAAAATTGTTCAGGTATTCGCCGGTAAGGGCTACGATTTTCCATAAAACCAGAAAACATATTGAAAAACTAACTCGAAATGAAATATAAGATGCAATACATTTTGCGAAATAATCGTACAAAATAAATGTATACAAAATGGGAGATTACGTTATTGATAGATTTAGTAAAGAGACTACGTAGATATACAGGGTGTAACAAAAATGTTGCAGTCCCTTGAAAGGGGTGATTCCTTAGGTGATTTTAAATAACTTTTTCCTTAGCGAAAATGTTAGGTGGGGCTTTGTTAACGAGTTATTAACGAAAAACACCGACCAATCACAGAGCGAGTACAGCGGATTAATGATGACGCGGACGATGGTGGGCCAATGCTACTCGCAGCTGGAGCCCGCGCTAAAATTCATCCACTGTATTCGTGCCTCTATTGGTCGATGTTTTTCGACCATAACTCGTTAACAAAGCCACACCTAACATTTTCGCTAAGGAAAAAGTTATTTAAAATCACCTCAGGAATCACACCTTTCAAGGAACTGCAATATTTTTGTTACACCCTGTAGAATGAACGACAAACTCCCGGAACAGCAAGCTATGAAACATGAATGTAGAAAAGAACGGGAAATCTGTTGCCTATAGACGTATTCCTTTTTTTACAAGCTCTGTGGGTATCTCGTAGTTTTTTTGCCTACCCCGAGGTCGGGGGTAGTAACACCCCGTGGTGCAAACGATGCGGAGGACCCCACTACCACACTTGCATAGGTCCTGTACGTATACCATTCCTTCGAAGTTTCGTTGAAATATCGACTTCGGATGGATACGGCCCGAGCCGAGCCGCGAGCTCGGTTAATGAGGGGCAAGACCTCGAAGGCTTTGTCCTGTTGTCGCCTAGCTGTCTCTGTCTCGGTCTGCACTCTTCTAAACACGTGCCAGAGTCGTGCACCTAGCTGCGCAGAAGACCAAAACTGGACCCTCTGCTAGCAAAAGTCACGGAGAGTCAAGCAAAGTCAGGGAAAACGGGCCTCTCGCAGGTAAAAGTGCCAGCATTATGGCGCGTCTACACTGCCGTGGTGCTCGCAAGCATCGGCGAATCCCGATGCTCGCGAGCATGAAGCTAAACTGGCTGGCTGCTCGCGAGCGCCCTCAGCTTCTCTTCGTTTAAATTGCTTGGGAAAATAAGGAAAGAACACCGACCAGCGTGAGGAATGGAGGGGGTGCATTTCCCGAATGGAGGGGATTCGTGCTGTTCGTCACGTTCGTAGCATCGAAATTCCCTGGTAGGGTGTTTAGCCTCCAAGGCTAAACTCACGAACGAAAAGGTCGCGAACAGACCATCTGGTTTATGTCACCAGCCCCTAGGCAATAGGTCCATAGGCCCCCCCCCCCTGGTGCAGGCCTGAAATCACTGGTGAATGATCCTTCGGTCAGCTCTGGGTGACGAAAATATGTAAATGAATAAACGCATGTACTTAAGTTTCATTCTGAATAACGAATGAAAAATGACCAAGAAATCTGCAAGATTTCTTCGTAACTAACGAATAATGTTTTCATTCGACGCGAAGTTACTGGTAATTTTGCTGGAATAAAAATGTATTCGCTATTCGAAGGAATGGTGCATCGAATACGAACACGAATAATAATAATAATACTAATAATAATAGTATTAATTATTGCGAACATCACAAATAATTATTCGAGATTGAGGATAAATATGGATTAATTGCTTGACGCTTGACAACGAAATTAAAGTTCCTCATACATCAACGCAAACTTCTGCAGCGGCAACGATTGTTTCGCCACTGTAAAAAACGGAGAAATTGTAGTTTCGGTTTTCTCAAAATAATTAGTTTACTATTGATTATATCCCAAAAAATTCCATACAAAAGTTGTTCACAATTACATTTAGTAAATATTGGCTGCTTTCAAAGAGAAAAGTTGATCTTTATTTTACAAAATTACAGGAAGAAACATTGAAGAGTGTGAAGAGCTTTGAACATCGAAAAAGTAAATAAAAAATAATTCAATTTTAACAGAATTGCACATAATAATGTCCCTTGATATGTAAAGGATATGTGTTTAAGCCCAACCCCAAATTTGAAAATGGCTAACAACGCACATTTGTTTAAAAAAAAGTGCCTAATCTTTTAACTAAAATTTTTTTCTTCTGTGGGTATGTAGTACTCATCATGGGCTTTCAATTCCAAAGGTTTTATCAATATATTTGTCTTTGGCAGGAATTGACAGCTGGTTAAAGAATTCGCACTAATAATTTTGCACTAGATCGCCATTTTCAAAATTTCCGTACACGTGTACCCATGTATTAAAACCTATATGGATTGAAACACGGATATAATAATTTCACGGATACACGTATATTTAGATACACCATCTTCTTTTTCCTCCATTCTCTAGCGTTTAGCTGGTCGAAACTGTGACTCCTACCTTCTGTAAATGCATGAATGCATAGAAGGCGTGGAAAAGAATTGTGGAGACGAAGTGCCATTCGTAGCCTCGCTAGAATAATAAAGCATTCTTGAGGACGGCCAATAAAGTGAAAGCACAAAAAATATGTGGCAAGGGTTTCCTTCGAGGGCCAAACGTTTTCCGGGTGGGGCCCATGTGGTGCCGACAAATCCGGCAGAGGCCCGCAATGCTCGCGAGCATCACAGCAGTGTGGACGCTGTTTCTGTCGTTCGTGGCGCTCGGGGTGCTCGGGCTGTTCGTTCGCCCGTGCTCGCCTCAGTGTAGACGCACCATTAGGCCTCGTCCAGATCTGAACTTTCTGGCGAACAAACTGGCGAGCCGAGCTTATAATGCTGGCACTTTTACCTGCGAGAGACCCGTTTTGAGACTTTTGCTAGCAGAGGGTCCAGTTTTGGTCTTCTGCGGAACTAGGCGCACGACTCTGACACGTGTCTAGAGGAGTGCAGACCGAGACAGAGACAGCTAGGCGACAACGGGACAAAGCCTTCGAGGTCTTGCCCCTCATTAACCGAGCTCGCGGCTCGGCTCGAGCCGTATCCATCCAAAGTCGGTATTTCGACGAAACTTCAAAGGAATGGTACACGTACAGGACCCATGCAAGTGTGGTAGTGGGGTCCTCCGCATTGTTTGCACCACGGGGTATTACTACCCCCGGCCCCGGGGTAGGCAAAAAAACTAAGAGATACCCGCAGAGCTTGTAAAAAAAGAATACGTCTATAGGCAACAGATTTCCCGTTCTTTTCTACATTCATGTTTCATAGTTTGCTGTTTCGGGAGTTTGTCGTTCATTCTATATCTACGTAGTCTCTTTGCTAAATCTAATTTTGTATACATTTATTTTGTACGATTATTTCGCAAAATGTATTGCATCTTATATTTCATTTCGTTTTTCAATATGTTTTCTGATTTTATGGAAAATCGTAGCCCTCACCGGCGAACACCTGAACAATTTTGTTTATTCTTTTTATTTCCTAAAATTTATGCTGATTTGCTTGCAAACGGTCTGCGTAATTAGTGTTACAGGTTGTAACGTCGTGTACTCATCGACTGTTTCGAAAGATTCAGAAATGCGTACAATGGTCCGTCAGGTTCCAAATGATACGTTTGATTATGCCGGAGACCAGATATTTGGGATTGCCGAATAAATATTAGTATTGCTGTTCAATTGAAGAGTTAGAACTCACCGTCGATCTAAATAGACTTTATTAAAACTTGAGGTTCTGACCGACACTCGGTTGTGTGTACTTGATGCATGCTTCTTTCATTTTATTTAGTACATTCACACAGTTAGCAATTAGTATTTATCAAAGATTAGATGTTTATATAGGGTATAAAATCTGAACAAATTGTATAACATGTGCCCTTTTTGATTTTTTTAACAATATTTCATGCAATAGTGTAAGAGAAACTGACCAAAAACTTGACTTTCCATTTTTATCCCCACTGTCCCCCAAGGAAACAGAATCATTTGATTCATTTGTTTTACAGTGGGGTCATTCCATGCGAAAACGAGTAACATGTTGGATTTTGTTCAAATTTGGATAAGTTGTAGTTTTTAGGGGCATATAGACGTACCTCGAAGGATTTTTTAAAATGTCAAAAAATGTCTGTTTTACAGCTCTTTCAAGTTTGATGTTTCTTCAAAAAATTGTATCTGTGATCTTTCTTCAAAAAATTATAACAGTTGAACTAATAAACCGATTAAAATGAGCTATTTGGTGCTTGTAGTAGAGACTTTGGAGTATCTATTAAAAATTATTTCAATTGAGACAATCATTTTTTAACCATTTATTTTGCAATTGTTTTAAACAATTGCCATTTGTAACCGCAGGTAAATATTTAAAAATTTGAAAAAAATGAGGGTATAGCCTTGTTCGTCTCCTTCATGGTCAACTTTTCAAAAATATGGTCATTTTAATATTAGCCACAGGAAAATTATTTGAATGTAACTCCTAGAGGCTTGTGTTCCCTCGGCCAGCCCCCCTCTGAACACCATCCAAGCCGCTCCTCGAGACTCTATGGCTCCCTTAGCCATCCCCCATAAACAGCGACCAAGTCTCGGTTCGAGACTCTACGGTTAGTTTCCCGAAAAGAAGGGTCCGCGCATCTGCGGAAGAAAACTTTACCTGCTCGGCTCGCCCGTTTGCTCGTCCGAAAGTTCAGATCTGGACGGGGTCTTACGTTACGGTGTAGTGTGAACGGACCAGCCTGCATTTTGCAGGGTCGGTCACCGTCGGTGTAGTGTGAACGGTTCCATTTAAAAGTAAGGGAATGATATTCTTACTTTTGGCCCGCTACGTTACGTTACGTTACGTTACGTTACGTCACGTTAGGTCACGTTGCGGTACGCTACGTTACGGTGTAGTGTGAGTCTAGCTTAATACTGCTATTTAATGAAGAATCCTGCTGACGAGAGTACAGGTAACAAATCGTCGTGGGTGCACGGCAACGGTGACGTATGGCGAGCTACGGCGACCTACGGTGACTTACGTCGAGTTACGTCGAGCTACGGAGAGCTATGGCGGCTTATGGTACGTTACGTTACGTTACGTTACGTTACGCTACGCTACGTTACGTTACGTTGTAGTGTGCATCTAGCTTTATTAGTGGATCTGAAGGCATCAGGAGCATATGGAACAAATCCTCCATACAGTCTTTTCTTGATTGATTAATTTCATGTATTTGCTGTTTGTAAACCGTTTGTGAAGGATTCCCGAAATTCAAAATCAGATTATGCAAAAAGTTGCCAAAAGTAGCACTTAATTTTTATAGCAATTATAGTGCTGACCTTGTACTATAAGATTGAATTGAAATTTTGACCAATCCGTACCAATCAAAAAAGTTGTACTTAAAAAATCAAAGCACATGCAAAGTAAAATTAGCTATTATTGAGTGCGTTTGTTCGGATGTCCCATCAAACTTTTTTTTAATCTTCCTATTACAAAATATAAGTATACACCTTGGTCTACAAAATCTGTGTTGCGTAAAATAATTTATTGCACGTTTCGTCTTTTACGAGAAGAAAAAATCTCGAGTGCTAAATGACATTTTTAATCACAGTACAGGTTAGAAAATTCTATGTATATATTATGTTATTTAAACAATCTTCAGAAGTAAATAATTGTACAATCAAAGCTCCCTAGGATTTTCGAAATCTAAAACAATTGAGAAATAAGTAAAACAAAATTATCGAAATTATGACTTTTTCCTAGTCAGACAGTCGTTTTTAAACAATGTGCGGTGGTAGGGAAGTTCCAGGGATTCCATCAGAGCCAGAAGTAGTTCTGCGCATGCAATGGTTAGACGAGAGGAAAGCACTCACCTCCGTTTCAGGTAGTTAACATTGGAGGTGAAGGACTGCCGAAAACTGGAGAATGAAATGTTGCCGGGTGATGGGGCTGTACCACAGTATTTGGCGCAACCGCCGCGGCCTGTAATCTTGCTGGTTGACGCAGACTTCGTCCTCCAGACGACTGCTGCGGGATCACAGTTGGTGTTGTCGGCGTTTCAACGTGCCTGACGCGACAATAGATGGACAAGAGATGTTTTCTTCAAGTCGCAAGAGAGATCGAGGACAGGGTGGCCTGAGTCGTTGGGTGTCGTTGGCTCGACCACCAATCGGGGCTTCTTTGTCTCTGGTTTGGTTTAGCGGGGTAAACTTCAACGTAAGGTAACTTGAAAGGAAAGGATGAAATAAGAGAGGTGAGGAAGGAGAAACTAAATAATCCAAGTTGAAATCTGCAAAAGGAAACGTGGATGGCGGTTAATGAAACTGATGAATATTTCAAACGTTGTCTATAGTAATATGAAGAAGGTTAACGCGCGCGGTAGGGACGAATGTGTTTCTTGTATCGTTTAAGACGTAGAAAAAAATTGCGAGAGAAAAAATTTGGAATGGTATAAGGCCTATTATTGTGCGACTTTAACGTTTTCTACAAATACGATGGCAAATGGCATCAACACGGCGAAAGATCGCGAACGAACAAGTGTGGACGAGATCGTTCGCGATCGTTCGCCGTGTTCGTTCGCGCGCGTTCGCTATATGTAGACGCACCTTGACTTTTCTAAAGGAATCTTTATTGTTTTTAGATTTGGACTATTCTGCGCATGAGCGAGTTTGAGAAAAGGCATTAAAGAATTTAATAGTGTGTGACAAAGTTAGACACATTTTGTGTACGTAAAATAAAAAAATAAATAACGTAAGAAAATCAATCTTATTTTGTGTTCAATTCAAAGAAATTATTTTCAAATGATTTTTTATTTAAATAATTTATTATTTCAGTTACTTCAGTGATTACATGTTCTTTGAAATAATTATGTGTCACTTCATTTGAACAGGCAAATGAATTTGCTTAGAATTATTTCGTTATTTGGATTTAAGGTAAAATAATATTTAATTTTATTTGTTATCTGATCAATTATTTGTTCAAATAGTTTCTTAAATACTCTCTGATACTATCATGTCAACATCGACATTAGGGTGCAAACATGTAGAAAGCTGAAAACCAGCACGAGTGTAGCGATGGTTCTCAGAACATCTGATCAAGTATTCCAGAAAACCGAACGGTCGTGCAATAAAATCATTTGCCAATAAAAGGAAGATTAGCCCACGCACCGTTTTTTCCACATAACCAGCTTACACAGAGTGTAACAAAAGTACCCGGACGACAGATTAACTTGAATGGACTGGGGCGGAATACAAATTTCCGTATAATGTTTCATGCATACAAATCCAGGACACATATTATTGAAAGGTTAATATACAAAAACTGTTTAAAGGCAGTTTTCCTTTGCTACGATGGTAGATTTCCCAGAATATAGATGTCTTTCTAACGAACTGTTTAAAATAAAAACAGTTTTGAAGGGAAAAGCGGTTGAACTATAAAAATTCCCACTTTTTAAGTTCAATAATTAATTTAGTTCAATAACCTGTTATGCCAAATTATTTGTTGCTTTATTTCACTGAAGTAACTGAAATAATAAATTATTGAAGTTGTCGATGTTGACATGACAGTAGCGGGGAGTATTTAAGAAATTATTTCAATAAATATTTGATCAAATAACCAATAAAATGATATTCCATTTTAAATCCAAATAACGAAATAATTTCAAGAAAAATCATTTTCCTGTTCAAATAAACTAACACATGATTATTCCAAGCAACATTTAATATATTAGCTTCATAATTATTTTTCAAATAATTTATTTATATAATGTCAAAGCTTGTTGTGTGAAAAAATCCAAATTCCTGTCACAGCAATCATAGTACAAATGGGAAGAAATTGATATAGTGAATCAAGTTTTTTATACGAGGATTTGCGTTTTCTGGAAAATCAAGTTTAAACATTTATCAAGTACACATGTACTAACAGTAGGGTATGTTAAGGAGACTAATGCAATAGGCAAGGGGATGTTTTACTTTTATGTAAAAATATAGGTCGAGAATATGGGGAAATCTGTTCTTATGAGCTCTCATTTTCGAGAAAATGAAATTAGTTACAAGACAATAATCAAAGTCTCATATAAAATTCGATTCTATTTTTTCGACGTATTTTTTCATATAGAATCACTCTATTTTCAGTTGTACCATAACTTCTAAAGGTGCGTCTACATATAGCGAACGCACGCGAACGAACACGGATCGTTCGCGCGCGTTTGCGTACGCAATACCGTCCACACTTGTTCGTTCGCGATCGTTCGTCCGTGTTCGTTCGCGCGCGTTCGCTATACGTAGACGCACTTTGAGACATCGCGTATTTTATGTTTCCATAATTCGATGCGATAGACGATATTTTAAAGATAGATTCGAAAGTAAACTTGTCTCTGTACACAATTAATTAATTTTATTTTAATGAAGCATTACTAAATAATGTTTGGGATTTTATTATAATTGATTTGAAAAACTATACTGCAAGGAAGCAACTTCGCAATTTATTGAAATTAAATTATAGATGGGATTAAATGTAAAAAAATTCTAAATGGACTAGCACTAAAAAGAGGTAGATCCGATAATCCAATCTCAACTTATAAGGTTGCTAATACTTGTAGGCTGCAATTTTTCATCCTTTTTGTAAATGGTTTCGAGTGCGACATAATTTGATGTGATTGTTCTTTTCGGAAAGTAATGTGTAAAGGGTACATGAAGTTCAAGTATGTTTTTTAAATGCAATGATATATTTTTTATTAAAAAGTACTAACCATTCTTATAAAAAGAACTATTCGTTTAGGTGGTATTTTAAGTTCAAGTATTCAACTTAGGTAACTGAAGCTACTGTGATAATTTTAAAAATATTGAGTTGGACGGAAATTGCTTTTAATGAAGTCTGCTCGATTCGAATCGGAAAAAAGATAGAATTATTTCATTTACACGTGTTACTTCTATTTCCTCGAAATCTCAAAATTATGTTACGTTTTAATATCTAAAGCATCAAAACATTCGGTACAAAAATAAAATTTGGTTTAAAACTATTTAATGATTATCCTTATACACATTCTTGAATTTATTTTGACCATTTTTATTTACAAAATTTTTGTCTTTAATTTCGCTATAAAAAATGTACTTACTATTGAAAAATCGAACGTTACCTTGAGATTATGACCAAATGTAGGTAACAGAAAAAAAAATTAATTCTGTTCTTTGATTCGAACAAGTAGATTTCATTCGAAGAAATTTTTCGCCCAACTCATTACTTTGAAAGTTATCACGGTGAGTTCAATTAGCATAAACTTCTAAACTAATTGGTTCTTTCATATGAATGATCAACACTGTTTTTATACGAAATCACGAACTGAATCAAATAATGTAACAGAAAATGTGGTTTCGTTAAAAAGAAATCTTGACACTTATGTGCCCTCTACTCACACATTACAAACAAACAATTATGTTAACTTAGGTCCCTTTCGAAACCATTTAACTTTCATTTGAAATACTGTTCACTGAAATCATTACCTACGCAGAAATCGAAGCGGTTCCAGGTACGTGCCCCACCCTGTACTAAAGTCATTGCTGTAAAAAGAGTTTTAAGCATAAGACTGCTTTCCTTTGGAGGGGTAAACAGTAAATGTAAAAGCAAACAAAAACTCTCTATATGACTTGTATCTGAAACCAAACTATTAAAAAAAAAACTAACATAAACGTCTATACTTCCAACCCCTGTAATTCAATATACAAACGTTTTCATAAACACTTTCTTCGCTAAGATAAATGTTATGCTTGCTAATTCAATATTTATGGTAACTGCGATATTGCTACCTTGTATTACGAAAAATAACTAACTTTTCAATCTCTCAAATACCGCTCACAATTAGATGAGGTGTTAATTTCAGGCATTGAAAAGTTAGTGTAAGTTTTTACGATATATGTTAACAATTTTACAGATACTGTAACTATTGGATTAGTAAGATCACGATCTTTATCTTAGCGAAACAATTTTTTACCAAAAACATTCCTGTCCTGAATTATAGGGGTTGGATTTTAGATGTTTACACTTTTTTCTTTTTTTTTTTTTTGAAAAATGGCTAGGTTTTGGATCTAAGTCATATATAGGATTTTTGTTCGTTTTCGTGTGAACTATCCCTCCAAAGGATGGCAGTCTTATCTCTAACATCCTGTAGCATAATGATGGCGTTTGATCTTATTATTTTTCGGAGGCACAAATTTTTTAAATTCAGTAAACCGTGAATGAAAAATATGTATTCTTTTATCGTTATAGTACCAAATTTTGTATTAATATACAGGGTGTAAACAATATACGTTTAAATATTTCCGGGGGTGATTGGGGAGCTCAAATGGAACACAAAATGTAGTATGACATAGTGTCCGATCTCTCTCTATTTTGCAGTAATAATGCTTTAAAGCTAGCGGTAGGGTTTTGAGATAGATACTAACTTCGGCACATCGACGAGGCAAACACATGGAACCAAGCAGCCGTTTAGGCTTCCCTTCCTCTGTGTGCGTAGCCGATGCTCACTCCTACAAACATCCCCAATTTTTAAAGCTTTATAACAGTTAAACTATAAGAGATACAACAAAATGCATTAAGACTCTTTTACTCTATTGTTGCTTGCCGGACTTAGGACTATTAGTTTAGCGTACACGGTAATAAACTTTAAGGTAGTATTACTGCAAAACGAAGACAGATCGGGCACTATGTCATAGGACATTTTGTGTTCCATTTGAGCTTCCCAACCACTCTTGAAAATATTTAAACGTATATTGTTTACACCCTGTATATGTATCAAACGGATAAAATATTTGGAATGTAGGTTAAAACACATTTAACTAAAATTCTTTTCCTTATCCTTACAGATGTTGTTAGATTTTGAGCATCCCTGTTTTCACGTAGACTAAGAGATAGTTTGATTAATGAAATTTTTTCTAAATGGAGAAGCTGTCATTATACATTATGTAATAGCTAATGTAGTAACCAAAGCCGAACTCAAACAGAAATAAATAACCGACTGCAATTTATTACTACAGCAGATACACTAATAAATTCCTTCTGAACGTAACTTCATATAAACTTTAATCTTCATGTTATATTCAGATTTATATACTTTTAATATTCTCCTTAGTGTTCAAAAGTTAGTTGAAAAATATTAGAACCTTGTCAAAGAAGTACTAACAAAACGAAAATCACATCAGGGAAACAAAAATCTCTTTTCATTCCTCCATCTATAAATAAAACCAGCCCAAAAATCCAAAATCCACGGTATTCCATGATATATTTATATCATCCAAAACCATACCCATCATTGTCTTCCGCCAAACAAAAATGGCGCATTTCGTCAGATATCCGGACAATGCACACGAAGGTAAATTTCTCGTACCAAAGTTGAAAGAACTGCATCGTTCCAAAGTAAAACCGTGCATTCCGCGCAAAAAGCTTCCGCGGGAGTTCCTCGTGCGCGTGAGATGAAGACCTCCCTCACGGAAATTCAGCACGGCAAAAGTAGAGCTGAATATCCCGCTGATCGATAACCGGCACACCGTAACTTCACACACGCTGAAAGATTTTTTATATCACCCGTGTTTTGCCTCTCGGACGTTCAAGCAGCGATTTCGTCTCGCCACGGTTATTGGATCGTGATAAAGTGAAGTGATAAGGAGCTGTTGGCTCCAATGTACCACCCGGAAGTTGCCTGGGGAAGGAACTAATTGTTTCTGCGAATAAGGGAGAGGCGGAACAGTTCCGGTGATTAGCACGTTGCGCGATGGAAAGGTTGTGACAAAATTTCCTGGAATTCGTTGCTCGCATTATTTCAGACCGGAACACGCAATTCGCCTCGCGAAACGACGAAAACTTTGAGAAATGTTTGACATCGACGAAGACGCGGAAAATCGATATTGGGCGGGTTCGTAGTCCCGGCGAGTTAAAACTTCGGTCGATCGGAAAAGCGTTGGCCAATCAGAGGCACTGGAAAGTTTTGATCGAACGCGCGCGCTTCAATGCTGGTATGTACCTGGCAAGTTAGTCTACTGTCTCTCCGTTCAATTAAATCTTCGGGTACCGAGTTTGATTGAATTTCGAACGAGCCTCGAAGAATTTCAACTCTCGGTAAGAATTCCTCCGGCATCCTGTTTCCGGAGTTCAAATTTCCTCTTTGGCAGTAAACTTCTCCGCTGCGATAGAGGATTCCCGTAAAGTGCAGCTTGTTTGAGCTGCGTGAAACTCGATACTGGTCGATTAATGGACCGTGATAATCGTTTCTAATTTTTACGCGTCGTCGAGGTTTTAACTTGTTCACACTGCTGTGTACGTGGAGCACGTATTGAAAAGAAGAAACGTATTTTTTTTTTTAGAATTGAAATATCTTCTAAAAATTTTATGGAGTAGGATAAATTAATAGACTTACACGTAGTATCAATTATGATGCAATTTTCTTACTCACAAAAAAAAACGTTTTAATTGCAACGCAGCGAATAGTTAAAAATTTATTCTGCTTAGTAAAGATCGTGAGTAATTAAGATCTAATTAATTGTGGTTCGACTATATTATACACGAATGTCTGGTAACCAATTTCGTATATTCTTAAGAAATAAAGAAAATATCTGTACCGTGAATGTAATTCCGTTTAATAATTACGATGGATGGTATTATTCACTTTATCTCTGAGGTTTCGGTGTAAGGTCTAGTAATAATCAATGATGGGGAGTCCCTAGATGTTAAGAAAGGGCAGGCGCATTGACCGCCCAAAGCTGCGCGTGCAATGACGGTATGTATACAACGGAGAGAAACACTTGGTTGAAAAATACTTACCTCGAATAATTGATTTTTATTGTTCAGTGCGGGCATAGTTCCTTGACCTACCCCCGGACATATTTTTCACAGTGATAAAAAAGCGATACGCTTATATTACAAAGTGATAACTGTACGCGTTTCGTTTTAACCACTTGTGTTGATCACATTAAAAAAAACAAACATTCGTACGCAAAATTTAAGGTAGAATACGATTTGTTATGAACCTCCTGAATGGCATTATAGTTTCTCTTTGATACTCATGAGTACAGTAAGAATCATCACGTAAAAGGGATCTCGGGAACAATCACGTCAGTTGCTGTCAGCCCCGTCTTCGTCGATCACAGAACTGCTGAGTAAAAATACTCTCGCGTAAAATTAAACCGAATACATACGGAACTAATGACAAGTAATAGAATAAGTACCATAACTAGTAGTTTTTTATTATTTGATAAAACATTGACTTATAGTGATTTGGAATTTCGTTGATATAGTTACAGGAAACAGTATTTAACTCAAAGAACTTACTTTATTGTTATTTTTGCGTATTTATTACTTTAACTGTTACTTAGGTTTCTAGAAGGTTATACTCTGTTGCGAATAAATTTAGGAGCCACCTCATGTCAAGAATCTTTAAACGAATTAAACATTATTAAATTAAAACTACATAGTTGCAATCCTTTCAATTTGATATACATTCAATAATCCGAAATATCCAATTCACCTCAAAATCAATCCTTCGTACCTCTCGATTACCCGGAGACCATACCAGATTTAACCCCAATCCCAAGAGCTTAAACTACGACGGTACCAAAGACTATCGCCCTGTCAGCGAGAAGAAAAATCATCGTCACGCGGAATAGTCCCGGAGGTCGACACCTCAAGAGTATCAAAGGTTACACCCAAACTCTGCTGCCCTCGGCTATCAATCTTATCCTAAAAATTCCGATCCTCGATACACTTAGAGCACTAGTTTGAGAAACTGGGTACTCACCTGTGTCGCGTGCGTGTACTACCCACTAGTTCGCCGGTGAAGCAGTGAGCCTCGGCCGAGGATCGCGAGGGTGTTACCCGGAGGCTCCACGGGTCGATAGGTCCGCGCTTGCGTCGTCCTTATCAGCCCCTCCAGCGAAGCGGCTGGGAGCTAACGGCAAAAAGGGAGGGGAGAGGAAAAAGCGACGAGCCCCAGTGTTTCCCGATATGCCTGGTCCCGGTCGGTGTTTGTACAAGGTGATGTCGCTCGATGCGCGTCAAACATGCTCCACCTGCTTGCCGAGTGAAGATGAAACGTCAGCTCTGCATGCTGCCGCTGTGATTGCGGCCTCCCCCGGTTTGCGGTCGTCGCGGAGATTCTCCGAAGCGAAACTGCCCCTGCTGAACCCGGAAACGCCATCTTTTTTTCCTCAGTACCCGAGCCGCCCTCGTTCGCGGCGGCCGTTAATTGTAGGACCCGACAACACCTCCGCCGTGCCGTTGATCTCGTGTACGGGCGGACCACTCGACGGGGGCGCGAGCTCTGACGAGGGTGCACGAAAGAATTAATGCAGCGACCCAGATATTCGCAGCGAGTCCGTGGCGCTGCACTTACGGGAGCTTTGGTGCGCCGCGAAAAATCGTACTTTGAAATCTTTCAGGAGATAGAGTTCCCATTGTACCCCGGACGGTGGTCTCACGTGGCTCGCCGCCGCACCGGTCCGAGAGTTCTCGTTCCGGAATAAAGTTTCCTTTGTTACGCTCGCTTTTCCGCGACCTGACCAGCCCTGTTTGCTGGCGCTCGCGATTCGCGATGCGGGAACAATGGGATTAATATTCATCAGAACCGCTTACGTATTATTTTAGCGAGGACGCAACCCTTTCAATAAGACGATCCAAGTTTTTGCGGTGGCGCAGAACTATGTCTGGGAAAGGTATAGAGACGCGGGTTTTCCATGGCCGAGGAAAGTGGGTCAGGAACAGATTTTTTCTCCCCAAGACGGGAGGGGAAGAAGATTCACGAGAAAGACACCTGCGGCGGGATTTTGATTAAGATTACAATTTTCTCGCGGTGGACATGGGTCTCGCCTCGTTACGTAAGAAACCGTGAATCACGAGCGATACTTCTTCCCCGCGGGTCGTTTTCTTTCTTCCTTTCCCTCCGCTGCTCTGCATGTGGCAGTTTTCTCCTGAAGACTCGTTCTGCGGTCATTACTTTTTCCCTCCTTTTAAACCCTGTAGTACAATCGAATGGGGTTGAATTTAATTCACTTTTTTAACTTCCCGATTTATAGGGAAGTTATTGTATTTGCCCCTAAAATGGAAAATCGATTTTTTAGCAGATCTCCATGTTTCAAGGTCATTGGAGTAATTTTAGGCTATTTTTAACAAATTGTTCGTGTGTGTGTGTGTGTGTGTGTGTATGCGCGCGCGCGCGCGCGCGTATGTATGTACGTACGTATGTGATCAAATTTTTCGTTAACGTTTTATAAAAAACTAATAGTGATATCAAAATGGTCGATGATGTAATCGATGTGTATCAATGTAACTTAGAGCTGAATAGATTTTGTTCTAATTCGGTCCAGTAGTTTTTTAGTTTTTGTAAGAAAACCTAACAGAATAACGCAATCTAAATGGGAGAATATAAATTTATGAGAGAATAATTAAACTGAAATAATATATATACATATATTATTAATATTATTATATTTATATAACACACACACACAAACACACACACACACACACATATATATATATATATATATATGTATATATACAGGGTGTCCCATTTTAATCCGCCACCACGGCTAACTTAAGAAATATGCATCGGATCAAAAAACATCCCGAACAAAAGTTTGATGGTTTGGAGGGGGACATCTGATCCTGTCAAAAAAATTTCACCCCTACCCCCCTGGGGGGGGGTTACTTTAAAATTTTAAATAGGACCACCTACTTTTTATTGCAGATTCGGATTCTACGCCACAAAATATGTAGGTTTTATTTCAAACATTTTTTTTCATTCGCGATAGGTGGCGCTGTAATCGCGAAATTTCGATTTTTCGCCTATATATATATATATTACAATATATAATTATAATGATATAATTGTGATAAATACATATATATGAGTATATTTATACACGTATAAATATATATATATACTCAATAACTACATATTGAAAATAAATGAATATACATAATATCCATATACACAGCACACACATACATACATATATACCCCAGGGGGGTAGGGATGACATTTTTTAACAGGGATGTTTTTTGATCCAATGCATATTTCTTAAGTTGTCCGTAGTGGCGGATTAAAATGGGACACTCTCCCTATATATATAGATGTTCGTTTAATGCGACGTCATATAGCAACAATGTTGATAAGTAGAAAACTATTAAATTTTTCCGAATACGAATAATTTTCTAATTAGTGACAATTAATAATGGTAATAATAAATTACAACTCGCAAATCGGGAAGTTCTTTGCGTGGCCCGTAAAGAGTCACACACAAAATAAACATGAATAGCTACAGGCATCACTACTCGCGAGCGAGTGTAGCGAGCGAGCAACAATAACTCCACTCGCGAGCTCGCGAAGCGAGCGAGCAACACGGACTAGCTAGTTTTATTTGATAATGGACGGATTTTTGTACTGCATGGAAGTATATAGTAGCTTTCTGTTACGATAAAGAAAACTGTAGGCTCACATTTTAGAACAGCCATCACTGTCGCCCTTTGCGAAGTAATCAGAAAATAATTAGTAGAATTAATAGATATGTACACCTTTACTTTACAATAAAGACGTTATTGTTATTGTTATTATTATTCTTATTATTATTAAATGTAGATGGAAATATTGTTTCTTGTATATATAGTCAACGTTTAAGTTATTCCTGCGTAAAAATATCGATGCATTAGAGATCTTGAATAGTTTACATGTCATCCATGAATGATCCTATAAGCTTCCTATTGTCTTGGGTATCCGCCTTTGTCCGCATTGTGACAACTTAAGAGGGACCGCGACAATACCTTCGCAAGCATCGCGACTAATTCCGCAATCTTCGTTCAATCGATATCTATTCAATTGTTTTCCCGTTGCAAGAGTTGTCAGGCCAGTCGAATTTCTTACGATATTTCTTACGGACAGAATCAACTGATAATTAAAAATGACTAATGATTTGATTAATCGTTAATCATAATTAATAGTCATTAGTTAAACATTTTTGATTGGTTAGTTATGACTACATGGCTCTAATTGTTCACAACCTTATTTAATCGTTAGTCATTCGTTATTAGTTATGATTAGTCATCTGTTATTTTTAAATTATTGGTCATTAATCGTTAGTCATCAATCACTATTCTAAATCTTTGCGACTAATGAATATTGTAACATGTGTAATCTAAGAGTGTGCAATAACTGAACGTGCCAGGCAATAACAGAACGCGCAATCATGCGAATTCGTTCGATCTTACTCGATTCGACCCGAGACCGAAATCTCAGGTAGCAATATATTCATAGCATAAACATAAACATTAACAGTATATGTCGTAAGAGTCGACGCTTCCAGTCAAAGTCGTACCTTAATTATTTTGAGTTATTGCTGTGCAGTCATTTTCATTTCTTTTCAATCTTTTAAAAAAATTACCATCCCAGATAAATTTTGATTACTTATTTTTTCATTAGTTATGACTAAAGTTACTCATTAATCAGTATTCATTATTCTTTCTTAATAAAAATTTAGTCATTAGTTATTAGTTATACTCAAATATTTACTTAATCATTAGTTATTAGTCACGTTCAAATGTTTACTTCCTCATTAATTATTAGTCACACTCAAATATTTACTTAGCCATTAGTCATTAATCAGTTTTATATAGTTAATAAAATCATTAGTCACTAATCGTATTAGTGATTACAGTTTGCCCAACTCTGCTTACGGATTCATCTGTTGATGTAAAATAAAAAGCAGAAAATAAAGTTCTGTACAGTCCTCTCAGAAAAAAAATGTAACTTAAGCATATAGTGTCGTTTTCTTGATTCCGTATCTTTATTAATGTTAAAGATGTTAATAATGTAATAATTATAATTTTACAGTAACCTTCAATAACACCATGAAATCTTTTGGATTTAACTATTCATTTATGTAAACTTAAAAAAACAGAACGGGAATTTCCATTCCACCCACAAAAAAATTAATTTATAAATTAGCAGTCTTTGCAGTATTCCTTACTGTTATATATACTTATTGTACTTACTGTACAATAATTTTAAACAATACCTTTAATATTACATTAACCTTCCACAATACCTTGAAGCTTAAAAAGTTACAAACCAACAAATTTTAGTTTCTGTGCGCTATTTTGATTTAATACAGACTATCTGATGAGCCCTTAAAAACTCATCACGTACATACAAATTTGGCACATCGCCATCTATTATAGTTTTAAGTACAGTTTCATATTTCTAACGTGAGAGTCGATCATTAAGGGTTGTTTTATTAACTTGTGTCATTAAGAAGTTTACCTTTTCGCACCTGAAAAATTTTGTGTTCAGAATATTTTAATGCGCATGAGAGTTGGAATATTCAGCCTCCTTATTCGCGACCGTCGAATCTCTGAAAATTTAAACTTTAAAGTAGATGAGTCGTCCCACGAGTCAATATCTACATCTGAATGCTCGAATGAAGGTTCTGAAAGAAAAACTGTAATACTAAAAGAATTTTCTGTTATCAAAAGCAGCATCATTCCAATGCAATGTACCCCAATATCCCTCAAGAATGCCCCTAAACAAAGTTTTACAACCACGTGCATTAAAATTGTTTCAAAACCATTTGAGAAAACCTTCTGGTAGCATCTGAGGATCTCCAAGAAACCGTCGACAAATCTGCTGGCTGCTTTACCGACGAGCATTGTGCACGGTGCTGACCTCGAGCAACAACCACGAGAAGCGAGGTCGACGCATCGCTGGTTTCGGAAACATGAATGCGTGGATCGCATACGAGATCTGGCGAGAAGGGAATGGCCGCTACCTGGCGATCTATCCCCACCAGATGCCTGAACATCTGAGCGTCCCTGGGGGCACTCGGCTCAGGAGGAACCGTCATTATTGCGCCAGTATAACACTCGCCTCCAGTTCACTTCGACGAGTCGACGAGTTTTCGAGACACGGGTGCCCCACGGGAACCGAGAACAAACCAATCCTCCGCAACGGATCACCGCGATAGATCCGACGAAGAAGAGTCGCGCGTGACCGTTCCCGAAGTTGCTTGTCTACGCGCCTCGTGGCCACGGTACGATGAGCCTCTTCTCAGGAAATAACGAAAATGTGACGTGAGACCGATCGACAGAGGAGCCCTGCACGAGATCGTGACACGTTTAGTCGTTTGGTGGCCGTGTGATACGCACTACGCAAAAATGCCAGTGAGAAGGACCAATTTCCACGCGTTCCCCAGTGCGCTTGTGTCGATACTGTGCTTGGCCCTGGTGGCGCTCCGTGTCGTTCAGGTAAGTTCTGCCACGGAATTCTGCGTATTGGGCACCGCTAAGCGGCTTTCTACGTAGTACTATGCATTTCGTAGTGATTTCACCAGCGTGCGACGCTCCGCGGATCCTACAAATTAGGCAATGGCCTTTCACGTGTTGCTATCATTTCTCTTATTTTTCTTTAAATATATGCGTATGACGTTATGTAGATGAAGACGATTGGAGCATGATCCAGTCATGGATTATTTAAATATCGAACACTTCTAGAGTGAAGAAGAACAGAATGATTAGTGATTTAGGAAATAAATAAGATTTGATGTTTTAAATTTTAACTTTGCATCTGAAAAGAACATTAAGTTGTTCTTCGTTTGTGAAAGCATTGCTTTACATTTGTTTACAGTTTTTTTTAATTTTTATGTCTGTAGCATATAGAAGAATATTTAATACTAAATAGTTGCACTCGATGAAACATGAAACATGAAAACATGAAAAAAAAATTAAACATGATTAACTAACAATTGTTTGTAATCATTTTTTGACTCACCTATTACATGTTGTCTCGATTTCTTCAACTGTTTTAACAATCATAATAATGTACAATAGTAAATATTTTTCCGTCACTTTTAAATTATATACAAAGTACACACGTATATCATTTTACCATTAATAATTCATTGCATCGTGATAAATAATACAATATTATACCCTTCCTCTTAAGACCTGTTTCACTTTTTATTAATCTTATCAATACATCAGGATTCCTGCCAAGCACATATGTAAATATCTCGTTCATCCTCACACTTCAATACTTTAAGTGTATTTTTACTACTAGCTGCCGTTTCACTTCTTTCATATAGGACAGAGCCGCTGATAATCGCGTTTCACGATCGAATTACCTAAATAAACTGCGACAAACACGAAGAAATGATACACGCCCTTGGCCCTCGTAGTACCAACGACTTTACGCGCTGGATATGGTCGCTCTCCCTCCACAAGGGATTAATTAGTTACCCCTGGAATTCGATATGCCTGCATCTTCGAACAAGTAGATCGCAGATATCCAACTGGTATGCAGTCTTGATGAAGTTGTACGGTTACTCGCGGAGCTGTCGTTCGTTCGTCACCGTATCACACTTTACATGTACCCTATGGCGCACCCAGCACTTAAATAAGTAGAATCAAGGTCTTAGTATCCTGGAAGTATTTGATTCTCTTTCATCTCCTGGAAGTCTTTCTTCTCTTATATCTCTCCCTTGAGAAAATGAAACTCTGCGTTAATTAAGAGTTTTGTAATAAGTTTATTTTATCTTATTTGCTTTTAATGATCTTCCTCCTATACTATCTATAATTCTGCTTCAAAAGATTGTTTCACAAGTTGAATAATTTGATTTCTTATTATTTTATGTAATCCACCCCACAATTCTCGATTTAAATTTCTTTAATTACAGACTTTATTAATGTTTGTATGTACTAAGATAAAATATCTCTGGAACCATTACTTTATAAATCAAATTTTTGTTAATGGGATATTCTTCTGGTAGAATAATTCGAGAACATAAAGCTTATGAGATACTCTACGTTCTTCAAATATCTAACTGTACCGCAACTCGTAAAAGAATTGATTCCTGGAGCACTGAAGTGAACTCGTATTGCCTAAGCAGTTTGTATACAACTTCCTGAGCACCATACTTTTATTATATTCTGTTTCCTTCTTTTATCCATAAATGTTCCTTATATTCTTTACGAGGAGTTAAAATTACTCAGTAACTATTTAGAAATACAAGATGATATACTTGACATGTTACGTACTAATTTTAAACAAATTGTTAAGTTGAAAAAGCACTTTGTCTTAATTTTTTAAAGATCAAACAATAGGAAAATTTAGAAAAAAAAGTTAAAATGAAAAGTTCAATTTTAAGCATGTATTGTTTTATTCAAAAAAACAACGTGCAGATCATTTTTTCATGTCTAACAGTTCTAACCTTGGTGGTATCTCGCCTTGGGGGGTAGTGAAGGGTGAAAGTAGAAAACCACGTTTTTTTCCCAATTTACACTATTGCATAAAAAATTCTGAAACAAATGAAGGACATGCTAGTCACCGAGGCACATGTTACAGAATCTTTTCAAATTTTTAAATCAATTACTTAAGTTATAAAAAATAATAAACTAAAAAAAAATGCCAAAAAATGCTGATTTCATATTGAAGGAATCTCGGAACTATAATCATATTATTCCAGTAGGTTAATTTCTTTAATACTATTATCCTGTATTTTTCCAGATTTTTCAGTCTGGTGCACCATAGTTAAAAAAAAAAAAGAAAGCCACTTTTTTCGTAGTTTTTTTACGGAGTAGAACGACCGAATTTTCGTACATTCTTTACGAAATTTGTAAGATTTCCAAAGTTTCAGCGCTCAAAACATAATGTACAAGTTAAAAAAAATGAAATAAACTCATCAGCTGAAACTACGCTATGCGCCTTACATTCTGAAGTATTCACAGTATTTCCAACAGCGCCGATAGCTCAGCGATAAGGCCCGATACACACTATCGGTTCGCTCACAGAAGTTGAAGAAAGAAAGGTCTTTTTTTCGTTTGTCTTTTCCTTCAACTACCATGATCGGACCGTGACGGGACCGGGAGCGAATCGATAGTGTGTATCGGGCCTAAAGTGTCAGGCTACTGAACCGCTGCGTACTTTTTGAACCTAGGTTCGAGTCCCAATTAGGAAAGATTTTTTTTTTACACTAAGTTGTATATTTTTTCTATCCCTACGCATATGAAAATGATCAATGTTTATTTGCAAGTGTTTGTAGTAGAGTTTCTAAAGATTTTTATTTCTTTTTTTTTTTTTTTTTTACTTGGGGAAAATCCTACATTGGACACCCTGAGTTGTGTGAGGGAGAATAGAGGTTTGCCAATATACACATTATACTAGATAGTATCGGATTCCTACAGACGAAAAACCCCAACCTGACCTAACGTATTTGATTTTGGAGCGCTATGTATAATGTATGTTACTAAAGCAAGGTAATATATGAAATATTAAGTACACTATTATATGATTAAATATGTAGTAAGTAGTAAACTTGTTTATGAAACTTTTAAATGCGTTATCCCAAAAATTAAATGAAATCTTTTATCTTCATCGCTATCTTCATTGATTATCTTTGCCTGAAAAGGATTACGTCTATTTCTTATACTTAAACTGTGACAGTACTCTCAATAATTAGTAACTGTACAACATCGATTAAATAATTTCGTCTTTATCTCTACAAGTTTTATCTCAAATTCTACTGTACTTTTTATATCGGCAATTAATTCAAACCTTGGATAATAGAAACCGGAGATAACTGTGATTTAATCAACAAAGTATAAGTAAAAGAAAGGTTAAAATAGTTACGAAATATCAATACCTGTATACTATACCAAAGAAAGAGAATGTACAATAAAAATTGCTCCAAAAACATTTTTACTTATGTATTAGGTTAAAATATTTAAAAACTCTATTCAAAACACTTGCAAATAAGTATTGATCATTTTTATATGGGGATAGGAAAAATATAAAAATGTAAAGGCGAAGTTCAGTCATGGTCTGTATTTCAACCTAACCCGTTTATTCACTTTTTTTTAACTTTTACATTATTTTACGGAGCGTTGAAATTTTAGAAATCCTATATAATACTTATTTCGTAAGGAATGTACGAAAATTAGACGTATAAGTCGTTCTAACCCGTAAAAAATTACAAAAAGAAGTGGTTTTCATTTTCCTTTAACTACGGCGCACAAATATAAACAAATACAGGATAGTAGTATTAAAGATATTAACCAATTGGAATAATATGATTATAGTCCTGCGATTCCTTCAATATGAAATCAGCATCTTTTGGCATTTTTTTCAGTTTTTTATTTTTAATAACTTAAGTAATTGATTTAAAAATCTGAAAAAATTCTGTAACATGTGCCTCGGTGACTAGTATGTCCTTGATTTTTTTTCAGAATTTTTCATGCAATAGTGTAAGAGAAATTTGAAAAAACGTAGTTTCCTTTTTTAGCCTTTACTACCTCCCCAAGGAGAGATACGGGGCGGTAAATTGGTACAAATGGTTCCGTTTGGATAAGCTATCGAATGACTCATTGCATAGCGACTTTGGTTTAGAGGCAGTTTTGACCCCCTTATCCGGCTATACCCATTCCATAAGAGAAAGAGCTTGGACGTCTGTTGTAATGAAAATAACTATGAAATCTGCGGAATAAATTACTGAATTAAATGTGCTGTTTATTTTCGCTGATATTATATGAGGGATGCTCCCAGTATGGAATTGTTATTATTATTATGCCAAAAAATATTTTTTTTTCTATCCAATAAAAGAATCTGCTAATAATTTCTTCTAAAACTTGTTCATAAAGTTTTGTATTGGGAAAAATTGACTTCAAATATTAGTTAAGTACACGTGCACTTAGCTATACAGGCTGTACCGGATTATACCACGATTTTCGGTGCGTAATTGAACAGCTACCAACATAAATTTACTTTTTAAACTCGCTATATTATTTATGTTACTACCTATTCATTGACACATCCTAATATGTTAAAAGCAGATAGCTGTACATCAAGACTAATAAGTACATAGACTGTGGATGTTTATGCATTTATTACGACTTCAAATGTGCTAAAATGTATAAGGATGTGCATAATAATATCGAAAATAAAATACGTTTTATAATACTCAGAAGGTGAAAGTCACTTTCCACAGTATGAATTTGTATAAACACCCGTCATCTGCTAATAAGCAATACCAAAAAGCGTAAATTTAAAGAAAAAGGATTTTATAGAAATAGGTACATGAAGTTAAAGTCGATTTTCCAGAAAACAAAGTTTCACACAAAAAGCTTTTATATACATATTATATTCAATATATTTCTTTGTCTACAGAATCTCTTTTCGAGTGTACTATAATTACAGGGTGTTCCAAATTTATGCTATCAACCTGCCAAAACTTATACTCAAACAGTATGTCACTTAAAGCAGTACCCTAGGAAACTAAATAACCTTTACGAGAAGAAGCATTACGACCTTCCTCGTAGGCAAATTTTTTAATTACCTCGTATCACCAGATCGAGATTTGCCTCGCGATAGCGATACGATAAATCGCGTAGATCGCAGTCATGCGTCTCCAGCTGACTCCATTCATTTAGCGTGCGCCAAGGTAAGTAACCTGGCTCGCTTCAGAAAACTTGTCTCCCAGCGTCTCACGGACAAAACGCCCGAGCCGTGAACGCAGAATCTTTCAAATATTCGGACGTAAATTTCGCGTGGCGCGGCGATTACATGAATTACGGTGTTGGCGAAGCGAAGGAAGACCTCCGCGGTGAACGCTCGGACCGCCAACGCGCTCCGTGGCGTCGCGAAATCGCTCGCGGAAAGAAAGAATCACCAAGGAATTCCGCCCCGCCGCGGTGTGTAACGCGATATTATGCAGCAATATCGAGAAGGAATTACGGTAACAGCTGTAAACTTGCCTCCCCGGCATTGTCCGTTGCGCAGCTAAAAGCACAGCGCACCGTTGTAATAAAAATTCAGATAGACCGCCGCCGCGCCGGTTTCGGCGCCACGACCGCGACCAGTTTTCGCTGTTCCCCCCGCAAAATTGGTACTGGAATGTGCACTGTGCGTCACTCTGTTGTTGCGCGTCTGACAGGAGGGTCACTATCGTTCGGGGGCCCAAATATATTGAACGACGAAAAAGGGACCCTTGGGTTCGTTCTCTGGAATGTCGCGGAGGCAGCAAGCTCCGCACGAGTGCACACAATCGAAACTTTTGCAATTGTACCGAAACGTACGGGATTTGCGATTTTTTTAAAGAAATACGACTAGTCGGAAAGGTTATCGTGGCATTTAGATATTTCGAAACGAGTGTATTTCAGAAGATAGAGTTTTTGAAGACAGTTCTGAATTATTCATGCACGGGTGAATTTGCATTTGAGGTTTCTAGTTTTTGCAGGCAGTAGTCGATAAACTACGAATAAACTGAATAAAGATGTATTTTCGTTCCAAACTTACCGTGGCGCAAATGTTAATCATAGCAGAGATTCTAAACTTTTGATCAGTAGTGTATGCATTATGTCATATCGGCTTTAGTAAATTCCACCCCATAAATCCTGAATTTCTTCTTCGATCACCGAAACGTTTTCTTCACTCAACCGTATCAAATTTCTTCGCCAACATTCTGACCATGCCAATAACTCAGCGAACACGCGCACCATATAAGCTGGTACCAAACAATAACCGTGCTCATGTCCTTGCTGGCCGCTATGCGGCTCCACGTCGCGTCGACCGAAGTTTAGCTTAATTAAAAAAAAGACTATTTAACAGGAAACTGGACTTGCTTCGTACAGGCCTATCTGCGACGTAAATCGTAGATACGACGATCCGTTCGAAACCCGGTCTGCATAAATGGACCTGAAGCACCGCGGTAGCCGCGGATGATTTTTACGCACGCACAATTACGCGCGTCACCGTTGAAAAAATTAGCGTGGCGTATATGGTGCCCCAGCGGTTATCGAAACCGTCGATACGCTCTGAAAATCTTCGGTTTTACATCTGAAAGCGGCTTGCGTAAGCTCGCAGGGAATTTTAATGGCGGCGCAACGAGCACCGTGGTGTACACACTGCTGAATTAATTGCAAACGCTCGTACGGAGACTTATTAAGAATTTCAAGACCCTTCCGTTTGGCTCTGTGTTTTTTCTTCTCCTCTCATCGATACTTCGAAATCGAGGGCGTTCGAGTGATCTCTAATAGTAGGTGGCCTTATTAAGTCCACGACCTCGCGACGATCAATTTACTCAACGTCGTTCTATTAATATTTATGAGTTTCTGCCGTGTCACCCGCTGTGAAACGCTCTGCTCGCCGAGACTCGGACTGCGAAGAACTTTGTATTGTTATGCAAGTAAATATATTGCACTGATTTTACAAAGTTTGGGGGGCTTATATCTTATATCTTAGCAGGACTCCCACAGGCGATGGGATTCTTGAGAAATTGATTTGGAGCACAAGATTGGGAGGTATTTTAAAATTTATGTTGCTGCTTGCATGTTATATTATAGAGCGGAATTTAATAATTACGGTCTGCTAAACCATGGCCACGGATAATGTAACCTGAGAACAGGAACGACTGTAGAAATCCTTAATGTTTTATTGTTATGTAAACATAGTACGCGCTGTTGTTGGTAACCTTGTTCAGTGAAGATTGATGCGCTTCTACAGGGTGGTCCACGCAATTGTTTCAAGTCATAACTCCGTTATTATTGCATTTACGAAAAAATGCTAAAGGAGAAAGATAAATGGTTCGAAGAGCACTACATCTGTAGGCCTTTAAATTTTTTTTAGATGCAGCAGTGCATGTGCAATTAACAATTGCATCATTTCTTTAAATAGAAATGCATATTTTTTTTTACACAGATCGATTCTTCTGTTCATTATACGTAAAAAATGATTAGGGTACCATGGCAAAAAAATTATTAGATCTCGAGATATTTTCAAAAAATATCTTTATTGAAGAAGATGCTCAAACACTTCATGACTATGTTGTACACTCTTTCGACATTGTTATCATAACAGAAACTGATTTGTACGAGTAAGCATTTCATCATTCAGTAGCAATTCACATATCGTAACTCGAGTACGAAAACTAAGAATTTGAAAAAGTGTAACTGTATTTCACTAAATACAAGAAAATGTATTTTACTAACAGTGAGAAACAAGATATGTACGACACTTTTGTGTTGTGTGACAAAAATACGAATGCCGCCGCAAGACTGTACCAGGAAAAATATCCAAACCATTTACCAAACCCAAAAGAGAAGTTCCAAAACCAGTAGTAGGAAATGAAAACAACAGAGTGAACATACTCGCTTATTTACAGTGGAAACCACAAGCATCTACACGAGAAATATCGAGAGAATGCAATGTAAGCCTCGGTAGTGTGAAACGAATTTTAAAATCAGAGAAGCTTCATCCGTATCGATTTAGTGTTGGACATGCCTTACATGCTGGAGATTCAATAAGACGTATGCAATTTTGTCAATTTGTTTTAAACCAAATTCAGATGAACGAAGATTTCCCGTGGCAGATTTTGTGGACGGATGAATGTACGTTCACCAACAATGGTATTTTTAATCGTCATAATGAACATACACAAAAGTGTCGTACATATCTTGTTTCTCACTATTAGTAAAATACATTTTCTTGTATTTAGTGAAATACAGTTACACTTTTTCAAATTCTTAGTTTTCGTACTCGAGTTACGATACGTGAATTGCTACTGAATGATGAAATGCTTACTCGCACAAATCAGTTTCTGTTATGATAACAATGTCGAAAGAGTGTACAACATAGTCATGAAGTGTTTGAGCATCTTCTTCAATAAAGACATTTTTTGAAAATATCTCGAGATCTAATAATTTTTTTGCCATGGTACCCTAATCATTTTTTATGTAGAATGAACAGAAGAATCGATCTGTGTAAAAAAAATATGCATTTCTATTTAAAGAAATGATACAATTGTTAATTGCACATGCACTGCTGCATCTAAAAAAAATTTAAAGGCCTACAGATGTAGTGCTCTTCGAACCATTTATCTTTCTCCTTTGGCATTTTTTCGTAAATGCAGTAATAACGGAGTTATGACTTGAAACAATTGCGTGGACCACCCTGTATAATAACATAGCACGTTACGGTAAAAACTATTCTATATTCTCAATCTAAAGGATGATAATTACAATATTTTGTAATTTAAGATTTGAAGGATATACTCCTCCAAGCCTATCATGTACCGTAAAATCATTGAGGAGTCATATTCGAATGTATGCATAATTTTAATATACCGTCTTGAATCTGTAAAAACTGCCAATAGTCACAAGAAAAGCTTGCATATGACTGCAGATCGTATTACAAAAATACTTTCAAGATTATCGATCACAGAGAATCTATGCAACCAATTTGATTATTCTCCGAAGCTAATAGCCTAATGAAACAGTGATAGCATGACGATAGAAGTGCTCTTCTACCGTCTACTGATTCTATTTCCTCAACCGTGACGATTGCTGCTTGAACTTGTAATTAGAGCAAAGAATTTTGAATCTCCTGTAGCAATAATTTCAGAGTAGTCTACGTTCCTGCACAATTAGAATACGAAAACATCACTCGCGCCCGGTTCTGATCGCTGCGAAATTGTGGGTAGCGTGAGAGCAACTAATTAAAATAAAAATGATCTGGTTGCTTAAGTATTCGATCACGCCGATGCAATGCAGAGAAGGTGACGCAGGAAAAATCCGCGCCTTCGGCTTTGTACGCATCTGAATGTACGACATACCACTCGATCGTCCTCGAGCGCGCGACGGTATCGCGCGCAGAAAATCCTATGCGTCTCGTATATCCCATTTCTCAAGCTGAAACGCTGGAATTCGCGTTTTCCGTGAGAATTCCAGCGTAAGGTTCCGCGAAATCTGTCCTTTCGAGGTCCGTGAGATCGACGTAATTTAAGAGAGTGACGCACACCGTGGTATATTTTTATCCTGCTCTTTGTAATCCCCGTACGAATCGAATATTTTTCAAGGACGACGCCAACTAAAAGCACGAACAGGTTACGCGGTGCGCACCGACAGTGATTGAACGTCGCGCAAAAACCACCGCTTCTCCATTTTAATGAAACTATTCTCAACGCAATCAATTTTTCAGATCCTAACCGGGATGATAACCAACTTCATCGATTACCAGCCACCGCTTTGAACCCGACCATATAATATCCATTTTCATGATCTAATAAAAACTCACATGCGGATAATTATTTACTCACGCGTAGAACTTTATTTGTGTCTGCTCCGATCGCAAAACGGTTCGAAGAAATCCTCCCGCGTCACCTTCCAAAAATTCAACTATTATTTTAAGTATCCTGGAATTTTGACTTTGAATTTTGAATCTGATGATACAGATTCGTATTCGCGTTTATTTTGGATCTGTTATTGTTCAAACTAGCAATGCAGTCGTGTTAAAGTGAATAACTTAAGTCTTTCCTTCAAAGGCATTATTTCTGAAGATTTTTTGGAGATGAAGAATTACCAAATTACAATCGTGGAATTTTATGTTCTATTTATTTTAGATTTAGGTATGTTGAAATATATTTTATTAAGATGCAGTGAAATTTCTGTCCTATTATCTTTAATACTACATATTATTTTTTTTTAATGTATTGTATTGATTTGCTTCCACGATTTTTCAATACTATGCTAACCAATCATTTTCAAATTTGACATACATATAAAATAGTGTACCTTTATCTTCCGTACTAGAATTGCATCAATAACTGCAATAGCTTTGCTTTAACTGTTTATAAAAATTAGAATTTTCTATTCGTCAATTTGTCAATGTGCGTTTTTTTTTCTTCATTCTAGTACAGACAAGACAAAGCCAACTATGTTTATACAAATTAAAATTATCACTGGTTTTTTGTATTAGATTGTCACACAAACGTAAATCCTAGAAGTCATCTAATATAATACACTGTAAGAAACGTGCAATAACATAAATAATAGTAAAGATAATTACATAAATATTTCACTACATCTTATAGAAATATATATGAACATATACGCAAAGTATTAAGTTCCTGTCTATAGTAATTTACTAATTTTTTATCTCAAGGAAGGTTCCAAAAAAGATGCTTTTAGAGAACAACTAGGTATACAATTAATTACTATAATTTTCAGTCTTCCACTGCAAATTGGTGTCCTTAATCTGAAAAAATTAATTTATGGGCCTGGAACAGACTATTCCATGTCACCAGAAGTAATTACGTAAAATCTACTTTAATTTGCTTCAATATTGTATTTCTTCTGGTATTTTTATAAATATAGAATTTTAGTTATTTTTGAACTTTGGAAATTTAAATTTGGTATCGTAACCAGGATTTTCCTTCAGAATACGACTAAATTTACTTCTTATTTGTTCATCAGAAGAATCTTGTGTATAATTATTTTCTTACTTGTTCACCATAAGAAATTCTTCATGTTTCTTTCTTGAAAATGATTTTTTGATTGATAATAAGTTTATTTATTGTCGCATCAACTGCTATATGGTTATTAGCGACACAAATTAAAGCTTACATAAATCTTACATAAGTTAATACTTACATATTAATAATATATACAGAAAACTTTGGTTACATACATACATTATACATATAACATAAGATATACTATTATTATTATTTTATAATTTTACTCAGATTTTTGAATAGATTGATTTTTCTTTTAGGTATTCTATTAATTTCTGCATATATTCAGTTTTGGTTAACATGTCTTTCATTAACTGAGTTTCTGAGGTTATTGAATGTTGCACTGTCGTACAGAAGATGTTTAATTGTGATTGGGGTATTGCATTCTTCTTATTGATGGAGATTTGTCCATTAGATGTCCATGCGTTATGTTTGTGTGGCCAATTCGCAGTCTGGTCATAACGACTTGGTCTCTCCTGTTTAGCGAACTATCCTGTATTTTAAAGTTGAAGTCTTGGATTAGGTCGTGGATTTTCGTGCGTTTGGTGTTCCAAAAGACATTCCATTCCTCTTTGATACTTTTGTTGATAACTTGTTTGTAGTCTTGGTGTAAGAATTTTAATTTAATTTCGGATATTTGAATTTGTGCTGGTATTTCCTCCATGATGCTGTCAATTCCTGGTACTAAATATTCTAATGTGATGGTATTATTGTGATAGTTTTCATGAACCATATCTTGAATTTGTATTATAAATTGGTTTAATGTTTCTTTGTTTGTGACAGCCTTTAGTGCGTTTAACGAATTTACAAATATTATGATGTTCATATAGTTGTTTGTATTTGCTTGATCTACTGATACAAGAATAGCATATATATATCCTGTCAATTTATTGAATTCTCCTGGAACTGCATACTTAACAGTCGAAATTTGGTCATTGATTATATAGAATAACATTTCGTTGATTCTTTGTGTTATAATATAAATGTATTTGGTGTTCATACTATCCTCGTTTAAATTTCTTTCGTTATATGATTCAAGTACCTTTGTTTGTGGTGTTTTAAGAATCCATGGAGGATTTCGGTGGAGCTTTCTTTTTGCTATGCAGCATAATTTAATTAGTTCAATTCATCGAGATAGTTGCTATCTCTTTTGTAAAATGGTAGAGGTAGAGTGGTCTTATTGGTTTTAATTGTGTTATGTTGATTAAATCTTGAAGCAATTGTATTAATAAAGGGTGGATTATTGGGCGTGGATTGTATTGCAATAGTATATTTTAAACTTAATAGTTTTCTTCTTTGGTGCAGGGACGTTTCTCCGGATTCATACTGTATGCTTGGTATTGGGCTAGAGCGGAATGCTTCTGTAATAATTCGTAGTGCTGTATTTTGTATTGGGTCTAACATTTGCAAAATTTTATGTTTCGCTGAATTGTACGCAATCAAGCCATAGTCAATTTTGGATCTTATAACAGCTTTGTAGGTATTTAAAAACACTTTTTTCTCTGCACCCCAGTTTTTGTTAGCTAAAACTTTTAAAATATTCTTTCTATTTTTGCAGTTATCACTCAACTTTTTAAGGTGTGCTGCGTAGCTTAGCTTTTCGTCGAAAAATACTCCAAGTAATTTTGTTTTGAACATAATTAAGTTTTCTATTATTTAAGTATAGTTCGGGAGGATCAGGCTTGTTTGCACTTTTACTGAATAGGACGCATTCTGTTATTGTGGTCAAACATTTAAGTCCAGTTTTATGAAAATGATTTTTGTAGCTCTAATCGACGCTGAATTCGCTACGGTTTTTAAAAACATTATTAAATTGATTGAATCATGATTAAATTCTGAAAAATATGAAAAATTAAGTAAATATCGTCTATTCTTGCAGTATAAATAGCAGTTTTACGTGAAAATCTCATGAAATGTTCATTGTTGCAAATAAAACTCAAATTAGGGAAAAATATCTAACCTATTCATTTATGTCATTTATATAAAACATGCACAATACGTATTTGCAACACAAATCTCCAGTCTAGTAATTATTAATAATTTTCTATCTGATATAGACTATACAGAAATTCTCATCGCCTGTGAAACACAAAAGAGTTTTATTACGATTAATTTTTTATTTAATTGTCCATCTTAAATTTATATAAAAAGGAAAGTAGAAAATTCTGATTTAGGAAATAAGAAATTCACAAAATCATTTTATCATACGACATCGCTTGACCAAGCATCGCTGTATACTAATTCAATAGTCTGCCTTAAATTTACACCAAAAGATGTTCTTTTACGAACTAATTATTTATCAGACCAAATCCCATCAGATTATTACTGTTCTCACTGTTGAAGCTTTCGGGTTTAAGCCGTGTCCATGAGGAAATGTTTTCCCAACGTTTCGCTAGCATTGCAGCAGGCTTCTTCAGGGGATCAAAAGACACACTGAAACTGACGTGTGTCTGGCGCGGTGCGCTATTTAAGTGTACCGAGTGTAAGTTCTGCATCATTGAGCACCAATGAAACGATGCTCCAGTTCACTGAGCACCAATGGTATGGTGTTGTTTTTAATTGTTCAGCTGAACATTTAAAAAACTGGGAGGAGGGAGCTCCAGATTGGGTTCAGGTGGTAACCAGTGTCCCTGTTGATGCTGTTAGGGTGCTTCATTATCTCCAACGTTTCTCGATGTTTTCTGGGGAAGTAGTCTTTAGTATTGGCTAGGATCTTCGTTTCGTTGAAGAATATCTTGTGTCCTGTTACCTTCTGATGTTCTGCAACAGCAGATTGTATATATCCCAATCTGGTGTAGCGCTCATGTTCTTTGAGCCTTGTGCTCACGCTCCTCCCAGTTTCGCCAATGTAGACTTTTCCGCATGAACAGGGTATTTTGTATACCCCTGCTGATGAGAGCTGCGGTTGAGGATTCTTGGGGGAGGTGAGCATTTGGCTGATTTTGGTGTGTGTAGTGAAGATGGTCCTGATATTGTGCTTCTTGAGTATTCTACTTATGCGGTCAGTACCCTGTATCTATGGGAGGAAGGTGGTAGTTCGTTTGTCACTGTTGTCTGGGGTGGATTGCTTGTTTGGTGGATTCATGATTCTGTTTATGGTGCGAGTTATTTTGTGTTTAGAGAAGCCGTTCTGTTGTAAGCTGGTTGTGATGTGATTGAGTTCCTGAGGTAGGTATTCTTTTTCACAGATATTAATGGCTCGGTGTATAAGAGAGTTAATTACTGAGTTCTTCTGTGATGGATGGTGATGGAAGGAGGCATGTAGGTATCTGTTGGTGTGTGTAGGTTTTTTGTATACCTGATGCCCTAGAGAGCCGTTCGGTTTCCTGGTCACAAGTACATCAAGGAAAGGTAGTGTTTGTTGTTCGGATTCTGTTTCCATGGTGAAATGTATACTAGGATGTAAGGAGTTGATATAGGTCAGAAAGTTTGAGAGTTGGGCTTTTCCGTAACTCCAAACCACGAAAGTGTCATCAAGATATCTGAACGATTGCGATGGTTTCAATGGAGCCTTGTTGAGGATTTTGTCCTCCAGATGCTCCATGAAGATGTCAGTTATAATGGGGGGAAATGGGGGATCCCATTGCTGCTCCCGACACTTGCTCGTAGTATGTGCCTTGAAAGAGGAAATAGGTGAAGGTGAGGCAATGGTGGACTAGAGGAACAAGGTTATTAGGAATTCCGTCTTTAATTATGTTTATACTGTCGTTGATGGGAAAGTTAGTGAAAAGGGATTGTACGTCAAAGCTGATGAAAATGTCACCCGGTTGGGTTGTGATATTTTGTATTTTCTGTATAAAGTGAGTGGAATTGAGGATGTAGCTATTTGTTTTCCCCGTGAGAGGTTCGAGAACGGAAGCGAGGTATTTGGCGAGATTGTATGTAGAAGATTCAATTGTGCTAACTATAGGTCTTAATGGTATGTCAGGTTTGTGTATTTTGGGTAGTCCGTAGAGTCTGGGTGCTTTGGGTTCTTTAGGAAGGATGGATTTCTGGATGTTGTCAGGCAGTTGAGCCTGTTTTATCAGAATGGAAGTGGTTCTGGCTATGGATTTTGTGGGGTCCTTGGATAATGTACTGTAGGTCTCGTCATTAAGTAAAGTGTGGGTCTTCTCTATGTATACGTCCTTGTTGATCACAACCGTTGTGTTGCCTTTGTCCGCGGGTAAAACGAGGATGTCTTTTCGTTTCTTTATTTCCAACAGAACCATCTTTTCTGCTTTGGTCAGATTAGATTTTGGTTGTCTCGCCGATTTTAGGGCATTGATGGTGAGCCTTCTAACCTCGTTGGCCTTTACAGGTGGAAAGTTATGTATGGCGTTCTCAACCTGGCAGATGATGTCCTCTGTTGGAATAACCCTGGAAGCAATAGCAAAGTTGTGTCCTTTGGACAGTACGGATAAGGTGTCAGAGGATAGAGGAAGGTTGGTGAGGTTTTTTACTGTATCACGAAGTGGTTCGACAGGAGTCTTGGGCTTCAGTAGTTTATCAAACTTCTGAGTTTGTTTTTGAGTACGGATGTCATGTACCTTCGATGCCTGTTCATGACTTAGTCTGTCCACTTTGTTCCACAGTTCCAGATGTATTAGGTTACCCAAGGTTACCCAATTCAAGGTGCAGGCGAAGGAGCTTATCGGAATTGTGGGATATCTCTTTCTTGATGTAGGCAATCCTTTCACGTAGCAAGGCAAAGCTTGTGCGTTCCAGGATACGCCTAGACTTTACTGCGTCAATGTTGTGCTTGATAGTTAAAAAGCGGGGCACAATGCTCTGGTCACGGCACCGCTTCAAAAAAGTCAGGGTACAAAGGTGTTGTTGTACCTTTTTACGGGTTTTTGAGAAAGAATTAACTTTCTGTAGAATGGCCTCCCCGTAGAGTTGCCTAATCAGAGATTTGAGGCTTTCACGGCCCAGCGTCATACAGTTCTCACTGTTGAAACTTTTGGGTGTAAGCCGTGTCCATGAGGAAATGTTTTCCCAACGTTTCGCTAGCATTGCAGCTGGCTTCTTCAGGGGATCGAAAGACACACTGAAACTGACGTGTGTCTGGCGCGGTGCGCTATTTAACTAGCAGTTCACTGAGCACCAATGGTATGGTGTTGTTTTTAATTGTTCAGCTGAACATTCAATCCCCTGAAGAAGCCAGCTGCAATGCTAACGAAACGTCGGGAAAACATTTCCTCATGGACACGGCTTACACCCGAAAGCTTCAACAGTCAGAACTGTATGACGCCGGACCGTGAAAGCCTCAAATCTCAGATTATTACTGACTTCGACTATTTTTATTTTTCTTAAACAATTTCATTGCCTCAAATTAAAGATTCTCTCAGCTTCGCAAAATCAATCAGTTGATGAAAGTTGCTCAAAAGAAGCCAGAAGTGGGAGAAGATGTTTATTCAGAGTTAATCATACATACACTGCAAATGTATAAAAAAAAAAGAATTGCGTGTTCATCTATGCCTACAAAAATATGAATCTTTTAAAACATATGTAGTCTAATTATGAGCGCAACAAAATAGAACTCTGCATTTGTCCTTAACCAACAAACATACAAGCAATGCAAATTCTTGCGTAGACCTAAAATAACATACAGATGTACTTCGGTTCTACATTTTTCATCCCAGTTTGATCCAAAAGCGTCTTCAACTTTCTAGTCAGGAAAAAAACGGACATTAGAACGTATCCGTGGAATTTTCTGCAAGTGCAGCTCCGTATAAAGCATCCGCGCGAAAAGGCCAGAACCCGTTGCATACTTTTCCTCTCATCGGCCTGTCCATTTCGGGCGAACGACCACGAACCAGATATCTCTGCCTACGCTGCGACGACGGCCTACGTGCGGTCGCGACAATATGTCTTTCCTTGGAGATTGCGAAACGGTCGTCCGTGACTGCGAGCCCAGTGCTGTGGACACAGACGATCCGCCCAACGTTGGTTCTGAGTGGTACCCCAGTCGTACGTGCGAGAAACCCAGCGACACGGAAGCATAACGCTATGGTATTGTTCAATTTTTAGTCCCAGCTTAGGCGGAACGTTGGCGTTCCAAACACGAGTAAAATCTTGGTTTATTACGATAAGAGCCGGATAGCTTAGCGCCTGGATGTTTCGCAACGATATTTCCTAGTTTATTGCGTTAATTTATTGCCCTTTGAGAAAACCGTTCGTCAAATTGAGACGAGTGTGAGAATTCGTGAAGGATGTTGCTAGTAGTAGAATTGTGTTGGGTAATGTAGATATAAAAAATCGCATTTTATGCAAGTTTGTGGGAAAAATTTTGAGTAAACTGGTGATGTGTTGTATTTACTAAAGGATTAAAGAGTAATTGTTGTCTATTGTTGTGAAAAGCAAGGAACAAACATATCAACTAGCAAAAATAATCAATCTTCACAGTTTTGTTTGGGTTTTCAAAGTAACTTCTTATTTCGTTAATTAAATGTATTCATCAAGTCAGAAGTTTTAATTCAAAATTTAAAGTAAGTGTTTGTTCAAATTCTTACGAGAATTATAATTTTCATAAGTGTTTTACTTTGTTTTTAATTAGTTATGGAAACATATAACACGTGCTATATGGGGATTATTATTAAAAATTAACTCGACGATCTTTAATCGTACAACATGTTATTGTTGATTGGGTCGATTGCAATTACGAGTTTAACGTCTGAAGAAGTTAGTATGATCGAACAGACCAATAATGGTAATTCGTAAGAGTAGAGATGAGTCATTTAATTCGATTCGTCAGTAACTTATGATTATAGTGGCTACATTTGAGTCCTCTTACCGTCAAGAAATACTGAGTAACATACTCAAACATTTGTTGAAAACCGAGCAAGCGAATAATACCGATCTTATTTTAATAAATATACACTCCGAAAAAAAATTAAGGGATCACTTGTACAAACCCGAAAAATAGGCCCTAGTTCAAATGTTCATAACTCCTACAAAAATAGTCGTATTGACATGATCCAAAAAGCGTTTGAAAGCGTGGAATCTCTACTTTTACATCTTTCTTTTAGATTTTGATTGTGTTGTTTCTTGGCAATCTTATAGCGATATAAATGGCACGTTGAAAATTTTTAAAAATTTTGTTCAAGTTTCTAATGCTCCACGGAACGCAAACAATTTTTTAGACGTGTTGCACTTATTACACCATTCGAAAGCAGCTACCTTTTGCTTTAAAACGAGTGCTTGGCGAATGTTGTACGATTTTTTGTCGCAAAGTTATTCAACTTTGATGCAAAAATGGTCCCCTCAACTTTAAATGCTTGTAGAAAGTGATAGAATCATCATAGAACATAGCTGAAAAAAGAAATAGAAAGCTTAACCTTTCGACTTTAAAATGCAGTTTTTACATTTACAATTGGTGGGGCATTTCGATAGTTTACGTCCTTTCGAACATAGCCTTTAAAATGGCACAAATTCCATTTTTCCTTTAACTCACTGTATCTCAGTAACGGCTGATTGAAACATCATGCTTAAAGTGGACGATTCACCGATTCATTTAAGCCTAATGCGAACTGGCTACGATAATTTTTTCGCCGTGGCCTTTATGTTTAAAGTTTTCGATTCACAAAAAGTTTCGCACTAATTTTCATCAGTGTCGGTCCTACTTTGACTCCACTACCACCGCCGGCATTGGCATGACCCAAGGCCCAAGACATATCACATGGAGTTATGAACATTTGAACTAGAGCCTGTTTTTCGGGTTTGTACAAGTGATCCCTTAATTTTTTTGCAGGGTGTATTTTAGTACTTGCACGGATTACAAACCGAGACTTGTACTCGGATACGACTAACAAGGAGACCCTACAGTGTCTACTCCTCGGATTTTAATGAAATTTTAGTGAATGATGACATTCTATAGAATATTTTGGGCTAATGCGCATTTTTTATAAACAGTTAAAATATGAAGTTTAAAAGGCTATATAAAAAAAAAATAATAATAAAATAGCTTAATGGAAAAAGCACCTGTCTCGTAAGCCAAGGGACCAAGACTTCGAATCACAGTTTGTTCCAAGTTTCTTTTTTTCTCAGCTTTTTGTTTCAAGCAATTTCAATTCCTTCACTTTTATTCTATACGTATTAGAGCTGTTTATAAATATGTATCTGATCATATATTTTTGAAAAAGTATATCGCAAGTATAGCACAAATAACTTTAAGATCATTAACATATTTATTGTATTAGGATCAGTGTTGGGCATTATTTAAATAAATTTTTATTTGAATAATTATTTAAATAAAAATTTACTTACTATTAAGAAGTTCAAATAAAAGTAGAAATAATTATTTGTTATTTGAACCAAATTAAATATATTATTTAAAATAATGAAAGTAATTGTTATTTGCAAATAAAGTTTTAATTATTAATTAGGGGAAATGTGTACAAAATGATCCCTCGAAGTAAAATGACCCCTCGTTGTCCTGTAGCTATTAGTGACACTATCTTTTCATACCGATCTGTAATAGTTCTTACACATGCCATTAAATGTTGTTTGAAATGCTGTGCGAGTATCAGCACTGTGTGTGTATAAAAAAACGAGTTTAAAACTGCTACGTTACATCTAAGGTAAGGTCTTTTTCAATGCTGTGTAACTTTTGTCCTAAACTGTTTAATGTGACAGCTGTTTTCTTGTCAGATTTGAATATAATTTAAAAATAATTTAACTAATATTTCATTTCTGGGCATATGATCCCCCTCTAGCAAGGTAAAATGATCCCAGAACCCATTTTACCCATATTGTGATATGCAATGTAAAAGCAGGAAAAACATGAAAATTGTCTGCAATGTGCACATCGGATGAAGGATATAGAATTACAGGTACATTTATTAAAGTTAAAATGGCTCGAAACAAAAAGTTGAAAAAAACAAACCGGGATTCGAACTCTAGACCCTCAGCTTACAAGTAGGTGCTTTTTACATTGAGCGATTTTTTTTTTAATAGCCTTTTAAACTTCATATATCAATTGTTTAGAAAAAATGCGTATTGGCTCAAAATATTTTACAGAATGTCATCATATATCCTCTAGAATCATTCACTAAAGTTTCATTAAAATCCAAGGAATACACACTGGAGGGTCTCCTTGTAAGTATAGTGTAATACAGGACTGAGATAGTCATATTATGGTTTTGAGGTAGATACTAAATTGGCATATCGACAAGACAAACACATGAAAACAGTCAACATTCTAGGCTTCGTTTTATCTGTGTGCAGAAACGACGCTCTTTCCTAGAAGCATCCCAAATTTTTAAAGCTTTATAACAGTTAAACTACGAGAGATACAACAAAATGTATTAAGATTCTTTTACTCTATTGTTGCTTGCCAATGTGCTTGTAAAGTTTCAGAATCTTCCGACTATTAGTTTAGCGTATAGGGTAATAAACTTTAAGACATTATTATTGGAAAACCAAGGTAGATCGGACATTATGTCACAGGGCATTTTATGATCCAATTGTGATCCCCCACCACTTCCTAAAATATTTCAACATATATTTGCTATACCCTGTGCAATAGTGTTTAGTGGGGCAAAAAGTGAACTTTAGGCTTAGTAACCAATTGTAAATAATAGGTGACTAAGATGTTTGTGAAAACAGCGGACGGGTACACTCTGATCCAACACCTTTACAAAAACAGGCAACTTTAACCGAAGTTTTCTGTCGAAGTTTTCTTGCGTATTTATTTCTCTGATGGAAGTTGCTATCTGGTGCACAGGGTGTCTCACGCAACGGTAGAAGATGTAAAAAACTTTTATTGGAAAAAATTAAATAGTTTAAAGATTTCAAGTATTCTCTATTGTTTTAAATGAAACTATATACTTCTTTTATGCTTCGATTCGATTCATTTTTTACTTCTCCACAAAAAGTATTAATATTTGAATCAAATAATTATTAGTGTAAAACATATAATAACTTTAGTTTTTCAATATTTTATCGTAGATAAAGTTTAAAAGTAGAGAAGAAAAAGAAACTAAAGTTAAAATATCTTTTAGACTAATGATTTTCCGACCAAAGTACCTTACTATTTTTTATGGGGAAATAAACAGTGAATCGAATAGTGTTTAAAAAAGTATATAGTTTCGTTTTAAAAAAATGGAGGTGATTTTGAAATCTTTTAAACGCCTCTCCTTTCGGAAAATACACATACACCGTGTGCATCTCTTGAAACCGTTTAATTTTTTCTAGTAAAATTTTTTTATATCTTCTACTGATTCAACGCTATGGTTTGGTCTAGTTGTGTGAAATACCATGTATAGTGGGATTGCACTTTAAAATGGAAATTTATAATCTATTTCTTAGTCTGAAGCTTTTCACCATTAAGATGAACTAAAAGTATACCATGTTGATATTGAAATGTCCTCCATATCTGTAAGTAATTACTTGAATTAGTAGTACATGTGTACTATAGGTAATGTTGCACACTAATATATTTGCTTAATAATTGTCATTTCTAAAGATTCTCGTATCCATGAAAAGCGATACTAATCAATAACACTAGCAGTTAGATACACGAAATGTATCCCACAGTACTTTTACTAGTGACCTCAGTCTCACCCATTGCATCCTGTTTTCATTGGAAAATTGTATTCCCTTCCTGGTCGATTTGACGTGATAAATTCCAGAACGATCTAACGGTTGAGAATCACGCATTGCTTCAGTTGCTGCGAGTTGTGAACGGAAACGGCGTTAGCGATGACGCGTACTCTGTATACTATGCACACGTACAACTACGTACATTACAATACGCGATTTCACCGCTATCCCCGCTTCCATTATTTTCCCGTTACTAAGATGTTAATTTGACGTTTAGACGTCAATGAAAGTATTCACTTTCGTTTTCAAATACGTTTTGAACATCGTGGGTCTGCGTGTGCGCACGTAACGAAACGATCTTCTGGCGAATGATCATCATCGCACTAAACAACGCTTTCTAATCTGTAAAATTGACGATAGATCGTGATCGATAATGCAACATATGGTCTTCTGGGTCGTAAGAGCTGTAAGCTGTTATCTCGATAAGAGTACTCTGTAATTTCTTCTGTGCACAGGAATATTACATTATTTAGTAAATATTATACTTAGTGTATCCTTGTTTACGTTGGAATTTACAATGATTCATACTTCGCGAGCAGATACAAAAAAGGTTAAACTCTACATAAATTGCTAAGACCGTTATTGTGATGGTATGCAAGATGCAACTTGAAATTTTTTCTTAGGTAGCATGATTTTTAACCTAAAGATATTTTTAATTAAGTTTCTTCAGCCTACTATAATTGTTTTCATTTAGCAATTTTTGTTATTATTTTATGTACATACTTGGTTTAATAAATCCAATTCATCATTAATAACAAACAAGAGAATCATCTTCCATCTATGAATAATTTTGCAATCGAAATACTAAACAAACCTCAAAGATTTAAAAGTATTCAGTTTCTCGCGGGTAAAATTCTCATAAAAAATGCAATTTGCTCTCCCATTCAATTATTGAAGCAAACAGCGGGATTCATGCAGAATTTCCAATTTCCCAAACAATTTTTAATATCCCGCAAGACGTCTAAAATAATAACCTGTGCAAATACAGTACAACAGTAACCGCGAGCGCCGTCATACATATTTTCGTCATTCACAAAATTGGCTCTGAAATATCTAGCCTCGACCAGAGGCAATTTTCCCGCGAATGATGGAAATCCATTAGACTTTTTCCGGCAAAAACCGCGTATTCAATATCTCCGCCAACACTGAACCGTCGCGTCGCTCGAGTGCTGGTCGTCACTGAGCGCGACGAACACCTCCGAAGTTCGATGCTTCTCGGTTCTGCTACGCGTTTTGGATTTGCAAACGTTTGAATCTTTATGACAATGCCATTTCGTACAAATCGAAGCGTGTTGCGAGGCGATTCGCGCACGTGCACGGACAACGTATGTACGGACGTTTACAACGCTGCTTACACAGAGCGTAAAGAACGCGACGCGACTGATGCGGCTGATTTGAGCGCTGCCGTGGGCAAACCTACATGAGGTCCAGCGTTGCCAGACGTTCCGATTTTTACGGGACATCCCGATTTCACAGTAAAAAGTTAATTCACCCCTCACTAGACGTTAGAAATCCCAATTTTTTAAATAAATTCTTGTAAATAATTTTTCTGACAGCAATTATATTTCTTATTGTCGGTGAATAAACCGACGGTATGCCGATTCCAGGAATCTAAGAAATGTAAACGTACTAGCAACTAATAAATTAAAACAATTATCTCAGTTGTTTCAAGAGAAGGATGTAAAAAATGACTTGAAAATAGTGACATTTAATTGCTTTGTAGAGACAGTATTTTCTCAAATGAATCTGAAGTGGTTTAACGTAAGAAACAGGTGTCCTGTTCAACTTATTTTGGAATTGCTCGTATAATTTTTTTACCCGTTTTGTAAGGAATTTTTGCAAACATGTAAAAGAATAGAAGTATGTTCTTACTCAGTTAAAATTATCTGATAAATATAAGTAAAAATTATAATTGTTAGTCATAATTAATTATATCTTTTCGGGATCTACTATTACAAAGTTTGAAAATTAAAAATATTTTTTTATTTATTTCGATCCTGTAGCATGTCCCAAGTTTTCTATCGAAATCCCTTCTTTCTTCGGTTTTACCAATTCGAATCCCGATTTACAAAAAAAAAAAATCATCTGTTAACGTTAGTGAGGTTCGAGACTCGGCTGTTCGAACTTTCAACCGGGACTCATGTGATTGATGCTGGTAGACCGGGTCTCTTGGGGGAGGAAAAGCTAGAAGCTTTCGGGGACTCGAAACTTCGAAGAATGGTCTGGTCTAGACGTCATTTTGAAAGCAAAGTTTAGAATTTGATTAGAAACGGTTAACTGATGGATTCATAAGTCAAAGCGATTACCTTCACTTTGTAAATATTTAGAAATTATGTTAGCTAGATTATGATGATTATAAATTATGTTAACTAGTATACATAATAAAAAATATATATGTATACAACTTTTATTGATAAACCAGCAATTAACTTAGAAAAGCGAACGCTAACACCTATTCGTAAAACGACCTAACGCTGATGGCTTCAAATTGTAAAACTTGTGAAGTAAGACAAAGTAGGAAGTGATCTTTACAAAATTATGTACAAAAGAGTATGCTGAAAACATCCCCACTTGTTAGAATGCGCGACTATTTGGGACTCAAAAGATATTCCTTGTCAATGTTGAAGAACATTTAAAATTTTCTGTATTTAATTAAACACTGCATTTTTAATATATTTACTACCATAATTTTATTACTTTATTATAGTAATTCAAATTACTGCTTCTTAATCGGAAAGAATGCTTTTTATTATAGAAAAAAAATGGAGAGAAAATGTTGAACTAGATCGTCAGAACATCGCAATAAAGCAAAGTCTATTTTTCTAATGCTAAATGCAGTCTTTAAAATGTTCAAATTTAAATGTTCATTTCAACTACAAGTTCTGTTTAATCTTAATAATTTTTTTATTTTAATGGCCCTTAGACCTTTAAGAAACAATACAAATTGTATAGATATAGATATGAGAAAATTCATTTTTTGCCTAAATTTCACTAAAATCTTCGATCCGACCCACTGTGTGGTGGCGAAAAAGCAGCTCGGCACGAGTCACGGCATGATCCATGCTACACAAACGCGAGAACCGTTCCAACCGCGGTCCGTGGAGCGGGAAAGCGTGTTGTGTAGCACGGATCATGTCGTGACTCGCGCCGAGCTGCTTTTTCGCCGCCATCGCTGTGGCGCGGCGCGGCTCGTGTTAGCACGCTCCGTGGGACCTCAGCCTAAAGCAGGCATGTCCAAAAGTTACCGCGGCCTGGCGGGCAATCCGCGCCGCGCCACCGACCGTGGGCGATCAGCGGGTAACGCGTCGTGAAAGAGTGGGGTACCATGGAACCCCCACTACTTTACTCCGAGAAGCGCGACCGCGACTCTGATTCCCCAACCACTTGGCTCTGAAGAGCGGAACTCAAGTCGCGTTTCTCGCCCGCCGGGCACAGGCAGCTCTGCACTACTGCCTGTGCGGGCAAGGCTGTGGACATGCCTGACTCTAAAGCTTTCTTGATGTCAGCCTGGTGCTTGCTGTTCGGCAATTCTTCTGTTTATTCGGCTCTCTTTTTCAATAGGGGGAAAAAACCCTTTATCCCACTCGAGGCCTCTCATTTACCTGTATGCGCGTAGGGACGTTTTATGGCGCATTCGACCTTTTCGGCTGTCAAATGCTTAATTTTGAGAATTTCCACGTAAACGAAACAGCATTTTATTCGGGAAGGATAGCAAACTTTCAGAAATGCAGATTATGCAAATTATATATAAGCTATAATTTAGATTCATATTAATATAACACAAACATTTCATAGATTTGTTCACACATATTCAGAAACATTGACAAATTCTGAGGAATTGTACAGTGGTTACGTCGTACCCCGGTGCCGCTCTAAGGTTTACACCGTATACGCAACTGAGAAAGAGAGAGAAAAATCTGAGGGGATCGTACGGAGTACGACGAGAGCGAGATATGCCGCGTTTCGTCTTAGGATCGCCAGCCAGACTCATCCAGGAGGGCTACAACTGACAACCCTTGCCCCAGACGCATGGGAATTAATGTTCAGAACTTATATTTATACAAACAAAGACTTGATTAACCACTTGCGAGAAACATTGAGACGCTTGAAGGAATTCTTGAGTGTCCGAACACCTAGTGGCAGACCCCCGAACTATCGCCAGCCATGACAGCCGGAGCGATTACGTCACGCGACGTAACACACAGCATTATATTTTTTCGTTTATTAAGTAATGTTTCACTACTACATGTAGTTATTATCCACTTTAGAAACTTGAATGATTCAATGATCAGAAGTAACTGAATTCGTACAAAAATTTCTAAAAAAACTTTTATCCTCCATAATATTACAGGTAATTAATTCAAACTGTCCGCGTAAGCATCTAATGTATTCAACAGTCTTCTTCCTCAGGACTTTGAACTTCAGTTTGTAAATGGACGTCTAGACTAGAATAATTCCTTAACTGTGTTAGATTCATCGGCATCGATTATAGTCGAAAATGGAAGAGACTGCGATGCGAGAATTAAATTACTTCTGCGATCGTTCCGTTTGTTGGAGGCTCTGTATCTACTTATTTCCAGTTAATGGTAGGTTTATGAGCAACGAGGTAGCAAGAAAACAAAAGATAGAACATCTCTCTCTCTCTCTCTCTCTCTCTCTCTCTCTCTCTCTTTCTCTCTCTCTCTCGTCAAATCGCCGCTGTTATCATTTATCGCAGCTCCGACATTGGGTCGGGTGACGTTACGAGTTCATCAGCTACCATTTATTATTATCGTTGTGTCTTAATGACAGTCGAGATAAATTTAAGATTAATGGATCTATGCTTCGTAATGGGATTTCCAGCTTCATTTACTCTGCTAGAAACTTTGATAATAATTTGAAGAATGCAAGAGTTCTCTTACAGAAAGCGCAGCTTACTTTTAGATAAGTTTTTCTTTTCGTTGAGAAACTTTCGAAATCCACCTTCAATTTTTCATCTCCTCGTATTCCTTCAAGGATTACTTAAAGCATACTAAATTTTTTATCATCTTTCGATAGTCAGAGCTGCCTGGAATTCCCGCATGAAATCATGCTCCGCTTATATCGTTTCCACCACAATACAAGTACTTTCTGAAAGCACTGCCAGACGTTTACACCAACACTGAATCTTCAAAAAACTCCTTCGCCTTCGGTTCTTCCTCCACAAAACTGTTCTGGAAGTCGAATTGTTTCTCAAGCATCGTAAAATATAATTAGCTCGAATCGTGCGGGAATCGTCCCGAAACAATAAACGCACACCGTGTGTCGCCGCACGGAACTGTAATGATACCGTTTTACAGAAGACAAACAGCACGGTTCAGAAAATACCTTCGGTAAAGAGTATTTCGTTCTGTCGCCGTACGTACTCATTATCCTTTTGACATGAATTTAAATTATTTAAATGGAATTGGCGTCTCGGTACCCTCTCCCTTTTGTACTTACCCATTTCACGTTTCACGCTCGATATAATATTTTATGGATTGAAAACACCATTGTGGAGAATTGCAATTTAAACTCCAAGAGTATTTGAAGATCCTTTTTTTTCCCTTCAAGGGAAGTAGGGTGGAACTTGAGCAATCCTCAAAAATGGGGGCTAAGAATGCGTGCAAATATTCAGGGTTGACAGTTATTCAGATGAAAGTAATATATTAATTTTTTTATTAAGACTTGGAACACTGCTCCTCATTTCATTCTCCTTCATTTTTGTCTATGCTGTCTGTTTTGCTGTTACATCCTTTTTATTGGTTTTCTCAGAAATATGAACCTATGAGAGAAAAACCCAATGGTACATACTTTTATTCTACAAAATTTCTTTAACCTTTGAGGTCTTCCCTTGCAAAACTAATTGTAACAGGAAATGAGAAAGTAGAATCAATCGTAAGTTATATTTGAAGAGCCAATGCAAATTTATTTCATAGGTTGTACGATATTAAAAGTAAGACTAATTTATATATGTAATAAAATTAATAATTGTAAAAGAAAGATGGATATTTAGTGGAAAATTGATTATATGCATCATGAATTCTTCTATTAGTCACAATGTGAGAAATCAAATGAGAAAAATGAAGAAAAACTAATTTTTGTGATTTCAATTTTCTATTCTAATCTTAAAAACAGAAATCATAATTTCTCAGTGCTTTTTTTTAGTTCATCAAATGAATTTATTTACTCGATATTGACCAACAGCCTCATCTCCCGCGAAACAAAGTCAGCCATATAAGTCGCGGTTCTGGCTAACCGGGAAGAGATATCTCGCCACAACTGGAGGACCGCTGACCTCAGCCGGCAATAAAACCGAACGCAATTTCGCCTTTTTGCTTTTTAATTTCGTACTTTCACTTTTCGCCGTACGTTTCCGTCTGGCTGCGGCCGACGTTCCATACGAGGTGTTCTCCTCTCCCATGTATTCCAAATCTCCATCCCCTGTTTCCCCCGCGGTTCATTTCAGACGCGAAGTAGTCAATCCCATTTATTAATCGAACCGTGGCGCAGGCGCTGCTGAGAGAAACGTTTCGCGAGGCACGCAATTTGTGTTTCAAATTCGACACTACGCGGTCGTCAAATGGAAGATTCGTTAATTGCAACGGCATTAAACGTCTAAGATTTTAATCGACTAGGAACTGGCGGTTGCGGAGATTCGTCGTGGTAGGAGAGTTCAAACTAATTGAGATATTTGTTAATTACTGCATAGAAAGGCCGAGCTCACTGCCTTTTATTTGCTGTAGATACAATCGACTAAAAATGCCTTGCTTAATATGTACAGAAATACTGTTACATGTACACATTTATAACGTTGCATTGATTTCAACCACTGCATCGTTTCATCAAATTTTAATTAACGATGGAGTTCCTTCAAATGTGAAAGAAAATTTGCTCGAAAGGTTACTTATACTTGGTCGATATTATTTGCTGTCGATTTATTTCTCTGCAATCGTTTGAAGCGATCGAACTACTCGTTAAACTCCACTAAGACATTATAGGTTCAGGTGCTACAAGAATTACCATCTTCGCCGATAAGAATCGTTATCTAAATTTAATGGTTCAATTAAGTCCGACGAGATTCGATTGCTGATACAGTTAAATTAATTCCGATGCGTTATCACCTCTGAGATTTGTACCCTTTCGCGGCTGCCTTTGTTCCAACGCATCTCGCGAGGGCGAGCGTTTGAGCGGCGCGGCAACAATCGCGATCATTTCACGGCGATAAGTACCATGCGGCGGAGAGATCTCGCATGGGAAACCATAATGTCCGTCTGTTCAAACACCATGGCATTAGCGGAACTTATCGTTTATCTATTTCAACGCAGGTGGCTAAGGATACCGCAAATATTTTTGCGCTGTATTTTTCTTACAATTACAAGAATTTAGCCCTTGCACGTTCTGCACGTCTTTTCTCAGCCAACCGTGTTTTCTTATTTTTTTTTTCTACAACTTGTTTAATTTTGAGAAAAATTAAGAAAAATTTATTCAAGAATTTCTTACTACATAACATTTTTGTTTCTTGTTCCTTGAAATTACATGAAAAGTTTGATATTTAGATTCATATTAACTTGGTTATAAACAAATTATAAGATATCTTGGTTTTTGAGAGATACTTATTAAAATTTTGTGAATGTTTTGTGTATTTTTCAGAATTGTTTCAATAAATAAATACCGATTCCTGCAGATACTAATTATTCTTTGCTTTCCTGTATTACGTGTTGAAACTTTTGAAAAGCTAAATTTTAAAGCATTACCATATCAGTCTATAACTAATTGCTTTTTACCTTTCGCATTGTGTTAAACCAATGAAAATAACTTTTAAAGAAGATTATTCATTGATTAACGTCGGAAAGAAATGATTAATTTTCGGTTTCTTTCTTGACCAAAAACATTTTATTTCAAGAATAGTCCAAAAAAATATAATTAAAATTATATGACAGATGTTATAGTGCACTCAAACCTCAATTTAGTAGAGTCAAGTAATGTACTAAAATACCTTTCTCGTGAAGAGTTATTGTATTTTCATTCCATTATTATTAAATAATATTGGGTTGACACAAAAGTAACAGAGTTTCATTAATAAAATTGTGTAGATAAAATAATACTTTTAAATAATATAGTTCCCATTATAAATTCCGTTACAATAACTCATAGCATAGATTCTCATTACTTTTGTTCCTTTCACTATTTACAATTAAAATTAAAAATTACATTGGTATTCAAATTTTATTCGAAGTACTACTGTATTTTTATCACTAATACCTTGAACGTATACCTATTGTTACTTATTGAACTGTTATTCTTTGAGTTAGGATTTGAGTGTGATGTTGCTGGTAATGAATAGGCATCCAGTGATTTGATAGTCAGTTTATTAAAAAGGCAAGTGTGATTGAGGTTATGTGTGAGTGTTGAGCTAGAGTGAATCAAAGCGAGACCTCCGAATACAACTTGAGTTGAGCTAGCAAGTTTCGGATCCATTGTGAGTTACCGGGCAGAATTATATTAATCGCTAAACGGTCTAGGAGTGAGTTTTGATCCAAGCGGCATGGTGCCACACGTGGTTACAGACATAAGCGCCGAATGAGTATTTCTCGCTTTAATTTATTTCTCGTGAGTGAAAATTGAAAGTATGAGTATGTAAGAGTAAATGAATGTGAGTAGGCTTACAGTGAATGGTAAAAATGAGCACAGAAATGAGCAGTCTATAATGAAATCGTAGTTGAGCACTTCGAACACGTTAAGGTCGAATCACACATATCCGGGCGTTCCGATTCGGACCGGGCCGGGCTGTGTGAGTAAAGAAGAAGGAAGGTCTGTCAGAGGACAGATCCCTATTCGACCTTTAGTCGTTCAAACGTTGAGAAGACAATAATGGTGGTGATCGTCGCCGTTAACCGGGGTGAAACGAGTTGTCGAGCTGTCGGCCGCTGATTGGTCGAGCCACCAGATGAAGATGGCGACGGGGCGCGAGAATTAAACTGCATTCTCAAACAGTTATTTATTTCAAAGAACTTTAACAGATGCTGCAAAAAAATAGGAATTAAGTACCGTTAAGGAACTAGTTTTTGATCATTTTAGAGCACTTCCCGATGTAATATTATTTCTTAACCTAATCAAATTCTAAACCATAGACTTTTTTGGTACGAAAAGATAAATCTATCTTTAAAGTTTAAGCAAAAATTTTTAAACATTGGAAATAAGTATAATTTAATTATTTATAAACTATTAAATAATAAGGTAACTGGGAACTAGTTTTTGATCATATATATTATTTGGGAACTAATTTTTGATCAGGTAAGGAATTAGTTTTTGATCATCTAAATTACATGGGAACTAGGTAATTTTTAATGGTGTATACAACTGTAATGGGTGTATATTTAAGTATTTAATAAGTATGAAATGAATATTAATATAAAATAACAATAATAAAATAATTAAAATATTAAAATGATACACTGAAACTTTTTCTTATTAAAAATTTATTTGTCATTTTCGATCAATTCCAACACCAGTACTAATTAAAAAGAAATAGAAATAAACAAAACAAACTTGTAATAATAAAAAATAAACTTATTTTTAGTATTATAATAAAAAATTCATTTTTTTATAATTTTATGATGTCCTAATTTATTTATGATTTAAGTGATTAAAAAACTAGTTACTCGTGAAAACACTGGAACTAAATAATTGATCACTAATTTTTAATAAAAATTATAGATAAATTATTAAAATTCTTACTCTACGTTGTAAATAAACTATTTAATAAGCAAAATGTATGAAAATAACCTTCAATAGTTGCTGCAGCATAAACAGATCAACTGTATTACTGACGGTACTTTCGATACTCTCTTACGCCATTCAGTAAGACATGGCGTTCAATAAGGACTTTCTGCAAGTATGCTACCTTTCACATTTATTTTCACGAAAACGCACAATACTACCTGCTTAGACATGCCATACTTATATTTTTGAATAGTCAATCTTAACTTCAGAAATTATTTTAAATAATTACTTGTTGACCTAAACTTAAAAGAATGATTTATTTCACAAACTGATCAAAAACTAGTGCCTGATCAAAAACTAGTTCCTTAACGGTAGCACCTGGAAAAAGCAATATGCTTGTTTTACGTCCTTATTAAAAGTATTTTATTTAAACAACAAAACGAAAGCTATGAAACTCAAAGATTAAATGCGTTCGAAAGTCATAAAATTCTGTTGAAAAATAATACATAATTAAATGTCTACTAATAACTTAATAAATTTTATAAATGCATTCCATACAATCTGAATATCAATATATCCTCACATTTAAAAAAACATTATAATATGCAGCACGCCTCACACCGGGATAAACATACAAAGAAACAAATTTCAATTTTACCGAGGATTTTCCCGCAGATGTTGCTCCTACTGCGTTTCTCATCTCACTATTAAATAGATGGCAGAGAAACGCCGCGCCGACCAACAGCGGCCGCCCACGGTCATTAAGGGTGGGATATACATTGGATCGTGTACGCAAAATGCATTCGCGTTTCAATCGGAGCGTAATTTATGCGACAGCCGAGAAAGAAACTCGTTATGAAAATCGTCGTTCCGTTCGCTTTTGTTTGCCCAACGCGTCGCCAAATGTTCCAGCGACATCTCTATGTAACCGCGTTCGTTTGAAGCATGGAGGCAGATGAATATCAGTGGATCTTTCCGTTGACTTTCTCTCCACGCTTGCGATAATTATAGAATTCCCGTGATTTATCGAGCGTGGGGCTTTATTCATTTCCAATTTCCGACGGTTCGGCAAGGGAACCGTTATCTGTTCGGGCGAAATACAGGCTGATTACAGGATCTAGCTTCTCTGGCATGGCGGAGGTCTTCGCGCGGTGAATTTATAGCGACGAAGGTCTGGAAAAGTACAAAACGCGCAGAACAACACGCGGCGCGGTGGAGTAATTGAAAAATACGAGGAAGTCACGTATCCATGGAACAATGCTGCTGTGTCACACTCGCGTTCTGTAATATACTATAGGTATTTACATTACTAGTGGCCTCCGGTACGAGCAAGGGTTTCAGGAAATGGTTTGCGGTTCCCGCTCGCGTACTTCGGACGTTCTACCGTGAATGTTCCATTGTGACTGTTAAACAAAAAGCTGCTGTCGCTTTCGGCTTGATAATCGATGAAATAGTGAACTAATTAGCTCGACCAAAACAATACCAGGCGGTACATGAGGCAGTTAGGATCACAGATTTGTGAGATACGGTTGGCGACCACTTCGTACTTTATACTGGAACTAAGAGTAGTGGAGGATACTGTCGTACACTGTGGTATCATAGGTAGTTGACACAGATAGATATCTCGAGTAATATCAAATCTAAGTGAGACCTTTAACTTTTATCAAAGCCGACCGCCGGTTACAAGTATAAGAAAAAGCTGTTCAGAATGATCAAACAAAGTGATTAAAAAAAGTCCCGTCAAAATCGGTAAAGAAGTAGCTTTTTATAAACAGGGTGTCCCAAACTAAGTGTGGAAGTCGTTAAGGGGAGATTTCTGAGGTGATTTTAAACAAGTTTTATCTTAGCGAAAATTTTCGTTGCGGCTTTGTTAACGAGTTATTATCGAAAAACACCGACCAATAGAAGCACGAATACAGTGTATGAATTTTAGCGCGGGCTTCAGCTGTGAGTAGTATTGGCCCGCCATCGTCCGCGCCATCATTAATCCGCTGTACTCGCTCCCCGATTGGTCGGTGTTTTTAGTTAATAACTCGTTAACAAAGCTTCCAAGGACATTTTTGCAAAGGAAAATGTTGTTTAGAATCACCTCAGGAATCTTCCTCTACCGGCTCCCGCACTTACTTTGGGACACCCTGTATATGTATATAAGAAAAAGTTGTTCAGAATTTCGAGTTTTATAACATATCTGAGTTTCATCAAAATCGGTGAGATGTACCCTAATGTACACATTTACCAAAGACTTTTCAGTTTTTAGCAAATATCTCGAAAACTAAGAGATTCCGGCGGAAAAAGTTGTTCAAAATAGTTGTTCAAAATCATCAAAACTCGTCACACTGTGCGGCACAGCATTGTAATGCTTCATTCTGTAATACTCGATGACCTTCCAAATCTTCAATATTTTTAACGATCTTAGAAGATCAGCGCTGCCGTGATCGCTGCTACACATGACGAGCAAGGATAATGCATACAATGTTGCCCTATACAGGGTGTAACAAAAATGTTGCAGTTCCTCCAAAGGGGTGATTCCTTAGATGATTTTGAACAACTTTTTCGTTAGCGAAAATGTTAGGTGAGGCTTTGTTAACGAGTTATTAACGAAAAACACCGACCAATCAGGGAGCGAGTACAGCGGAGTAATGATGGCGCGAACGACGGCGGACCAATACTACTCACAGCTGGAGCCCGCACTAAAATTCATCTACTGTATTCGTGCTTCTATTGGTCAGTGTTTTTCATTAATAACTCGTTAACAAAGCCTCACCTAACATTTTCGCGAAGGAAAATGTTGTTTAAAATCACCTCAGGAATTACCCCTTCGAAGGAACTGCAACATTTTTGTTACACCCTGTATATTGAATGGCCCGAACTTACTATCTGTGATCGAATGTGGAGGTGAGTTTTATATACGTCGCGTACCATAAAAAAATTTCTCCTGCCGAAGTTGGCATGCGTGCAACTTATTTGCCATCCCTGCTCTAGATCTACATATGTAAAAGATTGTTGCAACATAAAATAAATTATGACTTCAAAGTAAGATCATATTGGTTATACGTTTATATGAACCTTTTTTCTTATTGATAATTAATATGCTGAAGCAGGCCCTGTTGTACTTCCCCAAATTCCGTTTCCTGTATATCATACATACAAGTGATATCACGCAATTGTGATATGCCGATTTTGATGCGATTGATACAACTATACTACTCGAAAAAATATTTCACACGTGCATTTTTGTATGTATGGTAATTCGTTTTGAAGGGGATAAAACAGACCCTGAAGTTACCGATGGAAAAATCAAAAAAAGGTCTAAATAACCTACTTTTTATATTTAACGACGAATCTTACTATCTCATTGTTTTCTTAAAAATATGATAATTTACAATAGCTATATTTTTTAAGTAAATTGATTTTTTGGAAAAGCAATGACGCAGCAAAGTTTGTCACAAATTTAAACTTGATCTTTAAGTAGCATACTTAAACTTTTTTTTAGGAGCAATAGTTTTCCAGATATAGTATGAAATAGATTCTTCCACCCCAGTTTCAGGTGCTTGCGATATAAAAAAACACGTGTCAAATATGTTTTCAAGTACTTCAAACCCTGGCAAACAGTTTTCAACCAAACTCTATGGATTCAAGGCATTTTAATACTGCAGTTTTGAGATATAAAATGTAAAGGTATAAATATAACACACCTAGAAATATTTAACATGAATTTAATACGAAAAAGAAATATAGTAGCAAGTTTTATTTATTATAAAAAAAGACAGTAAACAATCGAAATGGTAATTATAAAAAAATATTTAGCCGGTAGAAATTCGAGGTACAAACAAATTTTATTATTCTGCAGAAATGTAAATATTATAATGAACATTACAGAAACAAATACGGTCTCCAGAACTTTCAATGATCAAATTAATTTTTTCAGCTACCATTTTGCTCTTTTTACTGTTTTTTCTACTTAGCACTAAACAAATGTTTCATCTTTTTGTTTTATTTGTTCCATGTTAGAAAAATCTAACACTTTCATAATCTTAAGTATTTAAACTATTACGTTTTGTATTTAAAAAGTCAGTACATTCGATCAAAACCTTTTTGCCAGAGGTTAAATATCATACCAAAAGCACAAAAATGTCAGCGCGTCATAATTACGTAATGTCCCTTGTTAGTTGGACAAAAGTTTAGAAAGCATTTGAAAAACGAATCAAGAAATTGAAATATATTGTGGGAAGTGTAAAAGTGTTTGTATGAGTAAATGCTTAGCCTGTCAATGGTCAAATATAAGTCTAAATAATAATTTTTTCGAAAATAAATAAATCTTGAGAAACTTTTGGGATGATCTTATACATATCTGGTATTTTCTGTTTTTTATTGTACTCTTATTGTACAGATTCCAATGAAAATCGAGCAATCGTTGACAATCTAAATTGAAATCCCATGTTATTAATGCCGCTTCACCGGAGTATACGTTTCCGTAGGAGTAACGATTGGCTACTCTATCAAATTGCAGCCCTAGCCAACACACATATGTAAAGCATCCATCATTATTGAATCAAACACTGCGCAGAAAAAATTCTCTCCGCCAGAGGCAGTGCACCTTTAACATCAGCCCGTTCTCTCGCTAGGCTGCCTCGGCGCGGCGCGGCCCTGCCGGGGTGTTTGTCAATGCGAAGTCGTCGCACGGACACAATACACACAGCACAGCAAGTGCATTCTTTGGCCAGAGGGCCTCGAACCGGCTCTCGAATTATCTTGCAAGGAAAAAGGAAGAGGCAGAAACCAAAACGTATGTTATTGACCCTGCTCCGGGGTTCTTTCGTCTAACTGCCAGTGCGTTTGCCTCCCCGCCTTTTCCATCTCCCTACGGCAAACACCGAAATCGAAGCGAGACGCGAGTTGCAATTTGCGAGCGAACGGCCTTCTCCTGACTTTTACATTTCAAAATTTAACGGTCTGACACGCGGCTTAAAAATGGCTGTTTACACGGAAGCGGCGGCAGAGCGTTCGCGTCGAACGGTGCGCCGAGGAAACTGCTTCCAGGAAAGAAGGTCCTCGGTAAAATTTCCGGAGAGAAGCGTCAATTTCTTTCTTGTTGTCGGAGAAGCGTTCATTGCGTGTTTACTGCACGCTCGACTAATCTTCTAGATTCCTTCTCCTTTTGCAGACCAGCTTGAACCTTACGGTGCAGCGCATGTCAAGGGGAAACTCGCTATGTATTGAGTACCTTTTCGTAGATCCGCTTTGACTGATTTATACTTCCTTGTTTTTGTTATTACAGATATACACATTTCTCACGAAAGGGTCAATATCATTGACCTTACACCGGATGTTCGTAAAGTCATGCTTAAATCCTTTGGGGTAGATTTACTAGGTAATAATCCTCGAAATAATCGTCGAAATACGCGGAAATCATATACATATAATAGATCCTAAGTTTATAGTTGTCAATTATTTGTGATTAGCTTTCACTTCACAGAGTTTAGGACGTTAATAACAGTGGAAACGTTAATAATATGTCTCATTAGTTCTTACGTTCGCTGCAACAACTCTCAACAATTTTCTGCTGTAATTATCGCTTGCAACTAAGCTCCAATAAATTTTCTATCAACGAACATACCACAGTATATCGTCAATGGAACTCTGAGAATAAAGTCCCTACAATCGTAATTAATATTTACCGAAAGGGAGGAGTTAGTGCAAGGCGCAACGCACGACGTTATCGATCAGACTGACGGTCCGTCGGGGCTGTCTAATAATTCGATGGTTCTGTTATCAGATCACTTGCATCGAAAGGGAGATTGTAAATTACTTTTACCGTGTATCTGATCGAAGCGGCGCATCATCTCCTCCCACTGCGTTGGGAGCAGCCTCTTGAACGCCCGAAAGCGTGTAAGTGAAAGCAGACTGCAGACGGCTGTCTGCCTAGCGACTGTTCAATTTACGCATGGTGGAAGCGACGCGACGGGTTCAAAAGAAAAGCCGAGACACGTGTGAAAGTGTGTACAGGCTCGGGGAGAGGATCCGCGGGGAGCAGTCGCATTCCGTTCTATTATGTTCGCGGGATAATAAGTCTGAGAAAAGATACCGTTTCCCTCGCGGACGCAATACCAAGGAACCGTGCACTTTCTTCATTAAATTTCATCGGTATTTAGATGGAAAGTTGTTGAAATCGAATCTGTGAGAAGCATCCAATTTCTATCGAAGTGCTATCGACTTTTTTCGAGCTCATTCGCGTGCGCTTGGATATTTCTTATCAGATGCATGAAATAATTCGATCTATCCTTCCGTTGTAGCGTTTTTATGCACTCGAAGTGAAGTTAGTTTTTATTTGACTATTTCTTTTATACAATTGTTTGAGAACTTTGGTGACAAGTAAATGGATACGCAAGTATGTGAGTTAGGATTACAATGTATGTTTGGAACTTGTTTCTGCTGGTAGAAAAGACGTCTGTTATGAAGATTTGGAATTTGACTCTGACAACAGATTTTCTGTAATATTTCTGTACAGTAGTAATGGGAATTTTTGTTCATTATTTTTAATGATTGGTTTTTATACGGATGAAATTTTTGTGCTTACCAGTAATGATAATTATGTTACTAATTAAATAAAATAGTAAATAATGTTTGCATAATGGTAGGATTTAGATTTGGATTGTTTCCACTTCAGCAATATAAATAATGATGTTTCCTAATTTCAATTTTTACTACTTACAAGACACCTCAAAAGAAGTTTTTGAACTTATGTGTAACTTATTTATGAATAGTCTATAACTTCTTTAAAAAATGTAATGTCTCGAGAAAATGATTGCGCTAATGCAAAAGTATGTAACTAAATTTATTTATAAAAACAGTGTATTTCTAGAAATGATGAATCTTTTGCAAAACAAATTACATCTTTTTCTGGTATAAATAATTACTATGTTCCATAGTCTTATTTAAGGGGTTGTTTAGATATAAAAGTAAAGGTTAAGAATCTTAATGATCTATAGTTGAGATAGAAGCAGTCCAAACTTGAATCGTAGCCAAATATTTAATTTCGTAATTGATAATGCTTTCCTTATATTTCTTCAGATGAGCCAAAAACTTCTATTCAAGATATCTAAAAGTACCTTTCTATTATCTAGAAGGTAATAAAGTTATAAAAAAGAAAAATACCTGATCTCTCTATTATACAGATCATTTTTCCGAACTTATATATATCTTGGTCACCAATCACGGTAATTTTTTAATACGTGTTGAAAGCTGTATCTCCTGTACTTACAATTATGAATGAGAGAATTCAAATTGCATTTATTGCATTCCATTAAATTTGCTTTGTTTGTTAAACTGTACAAATATTTTATCAGAACTGTATCAACATATGCACTCTGTGACATTGAGTGCCCTTGACAGTTATTCCATCAGATGTATTCAAAAGCAATACTTTTAACTGAAAAATTAAATTTCCCCCCACACATTCCTCGACACATTCTTCAACATACAGAGCGATTCATTTAAAATTTGCATTAAAACATTTCTCCTATAATTTGTTTCACTAAAGAATCTATAATTTACACAGAAAAAAAAACGAGGAAAGGAAAAAATGACACTCAGCGAATCGACGCTTTCAAAATTATATAATCCTAATCTCTTCTCTTCTCAAATTGCATAAAAAGAATCTAGCACAGTCATCAACGGTCTACCAAACTCTGACAGCAAAATACAGAAAAGACGACTACATAAGCCTCGCAATCGAGGCCTCAGCGTCTCGATACTTTGAAGCAGCCAGTATCGAAAGTATTCAATAAAACAGATACGTTGGATTGGACGCTCGAGTACGTCCAGTACTGCGATACACAGCTGGCAATATATTTCGAGCCGACCAAAAATGTTCGCGGCTCCGCAGTCGATACTATTCCGCCCTCGTTCCTGCACTCCGCATACTCGCAACTATGGGTGTGTACTATCGGAATGTGTTGAAACATTGCGGCCACGGGGCGGTCGGATTAAATCTTGATACATTGCCGCTATCCACGCGTAAAATTCGCGCTCTCCCTCTTTCAGCTCGCACTCATGTACACGCACATACACACGCACATATGCACACGCTGGCAGCATGGTTACAGCAGTTCGAGGCCCTTAGAAAAATACTGATTTATCGGCCGCGCGGCCGATTGCCGATAATGTACATTCTATCGTAGTGAATTACTAAGTGGCCACTTGCCCGCCACGGTCCCCGTACATGAATTATTCTATTCCGTGACCGAACTCGCGTCCGCGCCCGGCTAATTGTCGCTTTCCCCCGGCCGACGAACGAAGTTACTCGTTAGCCGGTTACCATCGGCCTGGTGATCGGCCCGAGAGCGTCGCGTCGTTCCACGGTGCGGCGCGTCGCTCTTTCGGTTTGCCGTGTCCCACGCGAAATTCGCCAACTGAAAACACGTTCCCGATGTTATCTAACCGGTGGACCGATGGTTGTTAACTTTCGTTTATGTAAGCGCCAGCCCTGTTCCGTGATGTTACCGCGAGCCTTGTTTTCCATCGTCGGCTACGAGCATGCTTGGACGAGAACGTTAATTACGTCACGCGGATAATGTCGCGACAGGGTGTGTTCCTGGCTTCTTCCTCGCGACTAGGAAAGTCGCAGCGACGTCCGTCCATGGGCGTCGAGACGCGTTCCTCGTGGGAACAGATTCGCGTCTCGAAGAGTGGCTGATTGTTGATGAATTGTTTGATGGACGGAGATGAATACAGAGGATTAGTATGCAGGCTGTTTCTTCTGGGCTGCCGACTGTTGCTGATTGCTCGGGGGCTGATTTCTTTGGTAGGGCACGCATCTTCCTGTGGGATGCTGCTGGAACGTGGCTGTGAAATGGGTGTGGCGAGTTAGGTGAGATATGCTGAAGCGGAGGATAATACTCTTGAGGGTGATCTGTGGGTGTACTTTTCACTGCTTGTTGCAGGGTTCCGGGATTTAGGGTGATATTTAATATCGTGGTATCTTGAACTTTATAGGGTAGGTATCTAAAGACTGTACATACAGAGTGAGTCTGGTAAATGGGTTGGACTACAACTTTGTTATTATTCCAGATAAAAAATTGTTTGTTCCTAATGATGATAGGGTAAAGAAGGTTTCGTTATCCGGGAAATAAACTGGTAGAGGGACGAAGCATGCTATCGTTTTCTAATATTTGACAATCTTTCGGCTGGTTGTGCGGTCTATTTATTCCATATCTATGTGTGCAGGCAAATTTTTTAAAAATTTGCATGAGTGCAACCAGAAAGTATATATAGTTATGTCTGTCTTTTTAGTAGAACCTTCGCAAGAAATCAAGTTTAGTTTAGTTTAGTTACTAGAGTAAATCTATAGTACTGAGAGGGAAGGGTCGCGTTTGTCTAACAAGAAGCTCAATTAATCATAATCCAAGATATGTACGATATGGAAGTTAATTAAGAGATCTTCGAGATTCTTCTGGATTCAAGAACCTGAGAATTTTTTTTACTTAAAATGTAGTTCATTGAATTTCTCAAATAACTTAAAAGACAGGTTAATCAAAACGACCTTAATTAATCTTTCACGTGTTCTTTTTTTATATGTAATTTACATTGTCAGTGTTTCCGATGCATGTAGAATGTGAATCTCATTTCACGAATTACATAATTGTTCGTTATAACAGCAACTAAATTCTATTAACAATTATTACGAGAATTATCTAAATCTCAATCTGTGTTTGATTGAGAACTCTATTTTGATTCTATATTAGTAAAATACAGGGTGTAACAAAAATGTTGCATTTCCAGAAAAGGGGTGATTTCTGAGGTGATTTTAAACATCTTTTTCCTAAACGAAATTATTAGGTGGGGCTTTGTTAACGAGTTATTAACAATAAACACCGACCCATCAGGGAGCGAGTATAGCGGAATAATGATGGCGCGGACAACGGCACGGCGCGGCGGGCCAATACCACTCACAGCTGCAGCCCGCGCTGAAACTCATCCGCTGTATTCGTGTTTCTGTTGGTCAGTGTTTTTCGTTAATAACTCGTTAACAAAGCCCCACTTAACATTTTCGCTAAAGAAAAAGTTGTTTAAAATCACCTCAGGAATTACCTCTTTCAAGGAACGGCAACATTTTTGTTACACCCTGTATAACTAAACTGACTACACTATGCAGTATGAAAAACACATTACATTCAGTTTTTGCTTCCGTGTCTGTTAAAAATAAATTAGATTAGAAAGGTTAAATTAGTTTGATGTAAAATAAATATTTAGAAAAATATTGAAACTATTCATTCGTTATTAAAAAAAAAACAGGGAGGAAATAAATTTTCAGTGCAAAACAATATTTAAACTAGTGAAGCGCTGAAAAAAGGTTCCTATAAAATAAAACAACGAGGTTATATAGTCAGTTTATTAAGTTTTTTATTAACTAATGTTTTATAATGTTTCCACGTTCACGTATTCAAACTTTAATATGCTATAATATTGTTTCCAATAAACCAAATATTTTTCACCACATAATATTTTACATTTTTTGACATTTTAGAGTTAAACATTATTTTTTTTACTAATGTCTACACTGTTCTATTTCTCTAAAAAATTAGTAAATATGTAAAACCTTAAAATATTAGACGTTCACTCCCTCCAGAAAAATATATTCGTTAAGTTAAAAAAAAATTAATCAATAAATTCTTGTGATATCCCACCATAGTTTGTAAAATGATGTTTGAAGAAAAACGTGTTCAGTGTTTTATATGATGAAAAATTCAATTGAAACAATTTTTATCTCTAATCTGTGATTCCAGGTCTGTACCTAAGTCCTTCTGTTTCTTCGTGAAACTCATTGTCAGTTCGATTGCTTAAACTTATCTACATATTGATTTTTTGAAAGTTCTAGACAGGAATCTCCCCTTAACTGTCCCACGTATTTTATATTAATACAAATGTGTTTTGTATTTCAGGAACCTCACTATTTGTAGGTGCTGTTTCCATTGTAATTTTCCATTATTGAAATTCTTTTGCCACAGGCATAATTCCACTATCAGAACGAATATTACAAATCGTTATTCTATTTTCCCACATCCAAAAACCAGAAGAGATTCCCAAAGTTCGCTCCGCTTGCCGACTTCTATAATAAATATTCATGGTGAAGACTGAGCCAGAAAATACTCTGCGCCCTAACACAGATGCACGCTAGGGGAAGCTTCTCCTTTTACGATGCCGACGGTATGCTGGCTGCATGCGGAATGCGCTAGCGCGTACCGGTCTGGGTTAGAGCGCAGGATATTTTTTGGCCGTGTGAACACATCGGTCATTCACGGTGGCGAGCACGCGAGCGCGGCACGGTATAGCGTGAATGAGGAGCAAAAGACTACGCGAGGTTTCCAATACCAGGCAGATCCAGCGATCATGAATCATAGTAATTACTAGTCTCGCCCGTGGTGCTTTTACACGGAAATTAGAGAACGCAGTTTCTTACGAATCCCTTTCTTACGACCAGCTCGAATTCCAGAACGTCAGTGCGTCACGTCATCCGCGTACTCGTTCCCCGCGATTTCATTGAACCGTTCATCGATCGCTGCTACTGTATCGATTACGTAAGTCCTTAGAGCCTTAAACGTTCGCTTGTAACGAAGCTATAATTAGTGCATGCCACACGACCTACTCACGGTCCACAAGAAGAAACAAACGACGCGGTGCGACGCGGCGGTTGCTTCGTCATCGTCAAAAGCGCGAACAAGTGGTTGCGAAGAGCGATCCCTAGGATAAAATGGCCGCGCCTCGTTTCTGTTCGCCACATGGTCAAAGAGGCCAATAGCGATTAAAAAGATTCACGAAGCGTCGGCGCAACGAGCAGCTGTAAAATTATCAAATATATCTCATTCGTCACCGTCAGGAGCATAAAGGAAATCACTCCGAATGTCCCACGGATAGCATGGAATTTGTGGTATAGGGGATACGGGTACGCGGTGAACAGCGGGACCAAAAAAGGAAGAACCTAACGAAACGCAAGGACGTGTATGTACGTTACCGAGTCGTGTTCTCATAATCGATTAGCCGTCCAGGGGGAAGGAATCCTTTTCTGTAATCCAACACGTCTGATCCTTCTGCTCTGCCTTTCTGTCGCTTCTTCCGCGACTCTCTTACTTCGTCTCGCAGTGCGGAGAGAGAGAGGAAGAAAGAGAGTCGAAGCATTTAGGACTGGTGGCCTTGCGCACGCCTACGTCCAGACCTTTGTCTCGGTTCCAAGAGGCTCGTCGCAGCATCTCGGGACCGATTTTATTGTTGGCGTATCCGTCCAGGCACCGCTGAACATTCCTTTGCCGCGCGCGCGTACATGTTATCCAAGAGCGGAGTGGTCCGGCCACATGAAATTGAAAGTTAGCGTGGGCCGCGATAGCTACCGCCCAGACCGGTCCCCAAGTTTACTTGGGTATGCAGCCGACGATCGGGTTCGAGGAAATATCGCCGGGCTTCATTACCGGCCGCGTATTATCCACCCAAGAAGCTAACTTTTCGTTGCCGACCCGCGGCACGATCTGCGAACGCTGGGATGCTTCTAGGCCCAGTGGTCTGGTTGTAATTAATTGAATAATTTATGGCCGCGAGACGGACACGAAGGACGAGGCAGAAATGCGCGCGTTTAAGGGGGTAATTAAGCGCGTACAATTAAACCTGGCAGACTAATTAGCTGAGTATGTTAATATTAATTGGCTGTCTGATCCATTTTTACCTACCGATCTCGATCCTCACGGGCTGATACTCCCTTGGCCTCTGATAGCCGTCGGGGATCGAGGATATAGGTTATCTCATAATTAGTATCTTAATGGTATTAACGCGTTGCCTCTTAATGTTCGAGGAGCTGTTTCCACGGTCGAGCAGTTCCATAGCGAATTACCGGGTGATTTCGACGGACTTTGTTAGCGAGATACGATAACGAGAAGGCGGGGAGTTACCCCGAAAGCTTGATTAAGACCGAGTTTCGTGGTGTTCAATCCTGTTCCGGCTGGTTCACAGGTCACCGGGCAATTATTGGACACCGAGTTCCAGCCGACGGTTACGGCGACGTGCAAAGGCGGCCAGATGACGATACGGGTGAATCTGAACCAGAGTTTCGTGGGTGCCGTCCACGCGAGAGATTTTCGGACGCCGCAGTGCATGGCGCCCGGAAATGGCTCCACGCACGCGACCCTCGCCATTAATCTTCTCGCGCTCAAAGGAGCTCCGGATTACTGTGGCGTGCTTGTGAATAAGGTGGGTACGTGCTGGGACTTTGATACAGTTGCCTGCACCTTTTTGCATACGAGCTGCTTGCAGGCTGTTTCGTCAGCCACGAAAGTTTTTTAAGCTATTATCATTGTTACCATTCTTCTTATCGTTATTATTATCACCACTGCGGTTACTATTATTATTAGAGCGCGCTAAAGAATTTTTAGTTATGATCGCAATTTTCATTTCGTTTAAAAATTTTGTATAAAGAAACGGAGATATGTTGGTTATTTCTGCAGTAATCTGCATTTAGTAATGAGAATTTGTTTATATTTTATATAAAATGTTATTTTAATTATGAATCTGAATTCGTTGTGGACGATAGTTTCAAATGAATTAGCAGGTACTTAATCCTCTACAAGTAGATTCGATATGAGAGTTACTTAGTCTCATTTTGTTTATTAAATTCATATTACGGATTCTACTTCATCAATTTTGATATTTAATAATAATGGTTCCTTTTCTTGCATAATAAAATACACTTATTTCTCTTCGTGCTGTAATTTAATATATAGGAATTATCCATAAGTACTAACCATGTTATTATTATTCATTTAGCCCAATAATAGTAATTAACCTCAAACATAATTACAGCAAATTATTTTCTTGTTATATAATTTTACTTTCGTGGGCAAAGGAAGATTGTAATTATACAGAATAAATTGAATGTCAGGAATACTACTGCGTAATTTTCAAGATTTTCCGCTTTTAATCTGTTTTTATTAACTCTTGTATAACCTTGAAATCAAAATTGATTTGGAACATAGTTCTAATTTTACTAATTTTTTTAACCAAAATTCAGTATATACGACATTTTGTAACTTTTAATAAAACTTGAAGAAGATGAAAAACTTTGTTAATATTATCTGCAATTGGAATGATATATAAGTCTTAGAAAAGTTTGTATTCCTTTAACTGATTCCTTTGCCTGAATGAACTCGTGTACTATCTCTCCATTATCGTCAAATCTTCATTAAAAATCGTTTCGACAGTAAGATGTATGGAACAGCATGTTGAGGAGGCCAGACACAAATTTTCCTTAATCTCGTTGTAATTCTTACAGGACACGGAGGAGCGCTCGATTCCCATCGCGGTGAGGATACACAAGACCCTGGAGCTGGCGGACGATAAATTTTACGTTATTACGTGCGGAAAAGCCGGGTTCAAAAACGCCAAGTACATAACGCTTATTAATATTAGCTCGTATTTCTGAAAATCATGACGTTAAGCCTAGATATAATTTTCATCCCGCGGCACGACCATTTCTGCGCAGGAACGAAACTTCGTTAGTATCGTTGCGCCTTTTGGACGGAGGCCACAAAGTGCAGGAAGCTATTTATGGTCACAACTATACTTTGCGTGCGGAGATCTCACGGCCAGATGGTTCGTACACTGCATCTCTCACTCCCATTTTCATCCCTTACATTTAATTGGAATTAACGAGCGCTCCGCGCGCGCGCGCGCGCCTGAAACGCTCACCTAAAGGCAGGTATAAACACGCGCAACATCGAAAGCGAATACGCGCGGAACCGTGCGCAACCACTTTCCCGTCCACGTTAAGTTGCACATCAACCCATAAAAATCGGCCCTTTTCGATCGCTTCAAGTGTGTTCTGCAACGCGCGTTGCACGTGTCTATATCCAGCTTAACACTCTCACATACGAATACCGGCTGTGACGTACTTTCATCAATCTTTTCCCTTTTCAGGAATGTATGGAATTAAAGTGAAATCCTGCTTCGTGTTTAATAAACGAAACAGCAGCGTGCAGCTGATCGACGACAAAGGGTACGTTCAACCTTCCTTTTACTCGCCTCCGTCGTAAATTCCTTGGATGCATTAATTTATCAAACTTCTCGCGGGGTTATCTACGGTTGTACTGCTTTAGTCGAATTACCGATCACAATTTCGTGTTCACAAATATTCGCAATAATTGCAATGTTCATAGTTTGTAAATATTATACAATGAATGTGGGTTCATTGTATTGAATGTTTCACAGATCACGAAGAACAATAAGTTTTGTGGGAAATGAAATATTTGACTATACTTTGTATACAAGAAATTTAGATTTAAATGACAATTTTCTTTAATCGTCATTTCTTTAAGAATCATGCCGTACGTAGTTTAATTCAGACAAACGCTATTGGATTATATTCCTTTGATTTATAATTATGAATATGTAGAACATGTATTTTAAAAAATATTTAAATTTTGCGCATATTAATTAAAATATCAAAAGATCTCTTTACATTGCTACATGCTTAAAGTACAAACCTGAAATAATTTCTGAAGTAATCTGCTTTAATTTTTAAATTTGGAGACAGATGTGAGGATGATATTAGTAGCATGTTGATTGTAGTGTTGTGTATTATTATTCGCAATGATAATTATTATACTATACTGTACGAACTAGGACACTTTTCATAACATAAATAATAATGAACTGCATATTGCGTTTTTTAAACAATAATGCATGTTTGTAAATAAATTGTTCATTAAAGGATTTTCATAGCCAACTGCTTGTCTCTTCAACTCTATTCTATTTTATCAGTCAAACTATTGTATTCTTTTGTTAATTTCAACTATGCAAATGCAGTCACAAAGTATGTTTCCTCTTTCTAACATTCCTCTGCAACTAACGGTAATTGCATTGATATGATAAGGGCTCTAATGAAAGGTACGTACACCAATTTCATGATCCCCACAATATGTAATGCGAATGTCGTACCCTAAAAAACAACACGATTGAACCACGATCATAACCGATTACATAATTTTCATGTCGACAAAGGTGTCCGGTGAAGTCTCGCGTGATGACAAAATTCATCTACGATCGGAACACTGGCCAGGCGGATGCGACATTGTTCTCCCTGTTCCGGTTTCCTGACAGTCCGCAGGTGCATTTTCAATGCGACATCGCCGTATGTAGAGGTAAAGAGAAAAAAAAAAATGATCTCGTTGACTGATTCGCGATCACGATCTCGTGTTGTAACTGGGTTATACGGTGCCGTTCAACTCGCCAGGGAATTAACATACTCCCTGGAAAGTTTTGACGCGAAATAAGATCTCGTCGTTGAGGGAGATTACCTACGGTGATGGCGATGGCTCCTTTAACGACGATATGAACCGTTTTCCTCGGTCGGCCGAGTGTCGAACGGTAAATTACGCTTCACCGATAACAGGTGAAAACCTGAAACGTTAATCTTCTTTCCTCTCCAGGAAGCTGCGGCATCCCTGTTTGCGAAGGCGATAGCGAAGAAGAAATAAAGGGAGCGTCTTTAATTAATGGGCAAAGCGTGAGCGGCGAGGAAGGAGTGCTCCTGGCCGGCACGAGCGTGTTCGTTCTTGACCCTGGTCAAACGCCATGTAAATATTCTATCGTATCTTTCATACCGACCCCGCTTCCTGCTATTATTCGTGATACCGTAACTGAGCGCGCCTATCTGCCGACTTTTCTTCCCGATTAATTAATTAGCCGGCTCGATCGGGCTTTTATCGTAACGCCAGGGCTTCACCTTTGCCTCTTTCTTTTGGGCATAATACTGCGCCGCTCGGAACCTTTCGGTATTGTTTAATGCGCCGACGCGCGTTGTTTATCAGCCGTGCAGACGCTGTACGAGGATGGCAGCGTCCACCCGTTATGGCTGCTGTGGCTGGCAGTAGCTCTGGGCATCTTGTTCCTCATCATGCTCATCATCAACATATTCCTCTGCTCTGCGATGACCTGCAGCTGCACCAGGACCGACATTATAGAGAAGGAACCATCGATCATCGAGGACTACGACCCCTACCGTAGCTGGCACGGCTCCCAATACGGTTCCAGGTTCGATTTCATTTCCTCTCGTTTTTATTTCCCTTGGACTATGCGCAGACTGCGACCAATTGAAATATTGGACGGTTTTTTGCGATCCCTCCGACAGATTTCTTTTATGAGGTCGATGGGGTTTTCTAAACAGGAAAAATCGAATGTTATAGGAATGTCTGCTTTTAAGGGTACAATCTGTCACAAAAGTTTCCGTATATAATTTCAATTTACAGTAGGTACTTAAACATTTAGGAAAATTCTACAATGTATACGAATTTTTTATGGTATTACGCTCTTTATGTTTGAATATTCATATTTTCTTGCGAATGAGTACCGTCAAGGACCCAATTTCTGATCAGAACGCTATTCCTAATCAGCTTTGTATACAGGGTGTAAGCAATATACGTATATTTTAAGTGCTGATAAGAGAGCTCAAATGGAACAAAAAATGTCCTATAATACTGTGTTCCGATCTGTCTCCATCTTGCAGGAATAAAGCCTTAAAGTTAGCGGTATGGTTTTGAGATGGCTACTAACTACGGCACATCGACGAAGTAAACACATGGAGACAAAAGGCCTTTAGGCTTCCCTTCCTCTGTGTGCGTAGCCGATTCTCATTCCTACAAGCATCCTCGATTTTTAACGCTTTATAACAGTTAAACTACAAGAGATACAACAAAATGTTTACAACAAAATTTACTCTATTTAATATAACTCGACAATGCGTTTGTAAAGTTTTAGAATCATCCCACGATTAGTTTAACGTATAGGGTAATCAACTTTAAGGTATTATTACTGCAAAACGAAGGCAGATCGGACACTGTATCATAGGACATTCTGTACTCCATTGGAGCTCCCTAATCACTCCTAAAAATATTTAAACGTATGTAGTTTATACCTTGTGTAACTATCATACAATAAATTATCACGCTAAAGATGAATCCCAAACCCTTATTAAATAGTTATTAACTGTTGCGTATTTTAAAAGTAAAATTTGATAGCTAATATGAGACATAATTTGGGTGATCAGAAATTACTCCCTTTGCTTTTTTTACTTTAGAATTTCGATTAGAATTTAATTATTATTTTTGCACTTTGTTAGGTGTCAAATTAAATAGAAAACATGGATTTACTCAAATATCATGTAAGTCTTGAGATTAGGTTAATTTTTACATTTACACGGTAGAAGAAGTATGATAGTCATTCTTAAGCTGTATGCACACTAGCAAACAGTTCGAGAGTACTGTTCGCACACGAGGTTTGTAAGCAGTTCATAAACATTCTATAAACACTACTCAATTTCTTCACATATCTTGCGCGATGTATTTAAAAGTCGTATTCGAACAGTTACGCAAACAAATGATTTTTACGAAACTCAACTGTCATACTGTTGGTGAACAGTTAGTCAACACTAGTGGAGACGCACCTTTAAATGATCACAAATTGGCTTCTTGATGATATTTATTTACGCTTTTTATACTTTAGGTTGTCAAAATAATTCTATGCATTCCTATCGAAGTAATTGTAATTAGTATTTCTTAAAATTTTTCATTCTTAGAGAATTTTGTAGTAATATTTATTTAAATTAAGGTAGATATTTAGATTAGGGGAGCCACCTCTAATTTTAATGATCTTTAAATATGTTGTCAAAGTTACCGTTCAAAACAACTTTTCTCTATACATATGTATCAGGAGGTCTCTTTTAATTTTCGAGATATTCGTAAAAAAGTTTTTAATATTAAAAAGAATGATCGGAATAGGTCTGGGTTAGATTCCTTAGCTGGATGTGGGTTTGGCGCCGAGGGGGATTGGGCTGCCGTCTCTCTTCCAAAACAATAGACGAGATTCTTTTTGAGGTTGTGTGAAAACGCTTATAAAATAATTTACAAAATAGTGCAAAGTTCTGTTTCTTTCATTTTGTTTATGCATTTATATCTTCAGTTATTTAATATGTATGTGCCATTACTTAAAAAAAAATATCCAGTCGTTGGTCAGTTCATAAATTTCATGATCTACGCTCAGTTAAATTGATTTTTGCCTCTAGGGAAAAATGTGATGAAGAAAAATGCCCATTTCCCACTGAAATACAGGGTGTCCCGAACAAAGTGTAAAAGCCGAAAAGGGGGGATTTCTGGGGTGATTCTAAACAATTTTTTCCTTAGCGAAAATGTTCGTTGCGGCTTTGGTAACGAATTATTAACGAAAAACATCGACCAATCACAGCGCACGTATAGTGAAAGAACAGTCGTGAATGCTAAGTGTAGCTTGTGCCAGTCACTGTTCGTCCGCTATACGCAATCTCTGATTGGTCGATGTTTTTCGTTAATAACTCGTTAACAAAGCCTCAACGAACATTTTCGCTAAGCAAAAAGTAGTTTAGAATCACCCGAGAAATTACCTCTTTCCGGCTCTGACACTTTGTTTGGGTCACCCTGTATACTGTAATGCATGTAGTATATGTATATACATTTTTTGTATGTATATATTAGGGGCTAGAATATACATAGAATATACTAGGGGCAAGAATCAATTGAACTAACTGTACTAATTAATGTACAATTAGTCCAAATGATTCGTAACGGTTACTAGAAAATCACCAAGCCGAAAAATGCCATTTCCCACTATTATACATAAAAAGCATATATAAAATATATATGTATGTACATACGTGGATATGTATACGGGGTGTAATAAAAATGTTGCACGTCCTTGATAGGGGTGATTCCTGAGGTGATTTTAAACAACTTTTTCCTTAGCGAAAATGTTAGGTGGGGCTTTGTTAACGAGTTATTAACGAAAAACATTAGCCAATCAAATTCCTTCGATATCATAAAAAATATCAACAACATAGATTTCAGCGAGAAAGGTAAACAGAAGCGTTTACCGCTTCTGTGGAAGAAAACTTTGCCATGTTCGTTCGGATGTTTGTTCGGCAGAAATGTTCAGATGTAAACGGGGCCTTTGATTTACTGTGTCAGTACACTCTTTTAAATATACCTATGTAATTTCAAGAGGGACTTGAGCAGACAATTCGTGAGTGTCACCCTTCTCAAGTAGAATTGGTCTCAGATACACAACTTCAAGTAGAAACTCGTCTATTGTTTAAGCTTATTATGGAAGCTCGTAGGTTGTTTTGCTGCTGCCCCTTCCTCAAAGCCCCTCGCTGCTACGGAATCTGGTCCAGACATATTTCTATAATATTAAAACTAAAAGAGATCCTCCAGTATATGTATAGGGAAAAGTTACATATGTAGAATTATAAGCTTGAACACGTATTTCATGGCCATTCAACTCGGAGGTGGCTCCCCTAATCTAAATATTTACCTACCATTGCAAAACAAATCTGTATTTTCAAAACTGTAACAATTTATAAAATTTACGTAAATTTTTGTGACTATACTGAATAGAGATAAACGAGTAGAGAATAACTAAATAATAGTAACAATAAAATATTCCAAAAACTCTGCTGACAAAGAAACTAATTGTTAAATACTAAACATTACAGGCAGCACACTAAAAACAAGTAAGAATAGTGAACACAGTAGAAGGTACATGAAATATTAAATAAATATCCAATTGTAATGTTTTACCCACCATTGTAATCTAATGCTTCAATCCCAAAGTTCACTTTCTCCATAATCATTACACTACATTATTCCTCTAAATATATCCCTATGTTTAGATTAAACATCCAACGTGTTCAAAATAACAATTATCCTATTAGCAAAAGTGTTTTCATTTATAATCGACCGTCTAAATAATGAAAATCAATCATGGTCCAGGTACTCCTTAAACGGAAAGCAAGGATACGCTTCCGGAGGATCGACGATGAACTCAACGAGGTCAATATCGACAAACAGCGATCACTACGCCATAGTTCACTCGAGACCAGGGAGTAGATATTCCGGACCGGGTCAAAAACACCATCACCACCATAGAGGGCCGCCGTCCAACATTGGTTCCCACTATTCTGGAAAATAATGCTATCAAGTTGCTTAAAGCTCAAAGTTGCTTACGAATGCATAGAACAGTTGTTTCGACTTAACGATCCAAAACGAACGACGCATCTAAAACTCTGTTTTAACAGTGCAATCGCTTGTGACGGGTTTTCTGATTTGATAGAATCGTTGCTCATTGGATGCGAGCTATCGATCGATAACGAGATGGAAAGTAATACGAGCTGATCCTCGAAGGGAGAACCGAAAACAATTATTATACGAAAACGTGGAAGACGATTCTCCATTTTCGAAGATTTGTTTTCTGTTCGAGGATCGATTTTTGTAACACGATGCGTCCTTAATAGTTACTACTAATGTATTACATGCACAGAGGGGCTCAAAATTCCCGATTTACAGAGTATTTTTTTACTAATTCCCAAGTACCATTATGGTACCTTTTCCTTCGACGAGAGAAGACACTTTAATAAAGATTGTGAGATACATTGATTTCTTCATTTTTGTACGAATTATTCTGATGTAGTACCGATGTACATACTTCGTGTATTCAGAGATTTGAATTTGTGTTACTTAACCTGTTAGTTAGATTATTTCTTAACCTGGAAGTTAACTATGAAAATTGTGATTTAATAAATACTGTTATTAGATCTTTCTGGCGAATCCATTTTTTCACGAGTTTATTCGTTCTGTCCAATTAACAGGTTAATCAAGTAAATTGTTAGTGTCTTCGCTCAAGAGAAGGTTCTTCTGCTACATCGTACATGTATCATATGATAGTCATAAATATAGGTACTTAGTATTTTGTAACGTTGCGCAATATCGTTAATTAAGCAGACTATTAAATAATCGCTTCTTTCTGTACATAAATTCATCGATCGGGGATCATCCTTTCACGACGAATTGCGTCCGTGCAACTAGCGACTACGTAGAAATCGCAGCATCAAAATTAGTGCGTACACAGCGTACATGCGTAGCTTTATGCCGTCCAAAAAGAATGATCGCGTTGAAATTTATATTTTTTTGTATAGAATTTGCAAGGTAGAAAACGACAGGAACAGGGAATAGATCAGGCAATAACTTTGCTCCGTTTCTACTTTGTAAGAGCTCAATGAAACGTTTCGTGTTCAACGAGTCACAAATACATGTTCTGTAAGTATGCAAAATGTGTTTCAAAATGTTACTTACTACCCTCAGTCCGACAAAATAAAAATTGTGTCTAATCTTTGGATTAAACAAGGTTCACAAAAGTTATTATGCTTCGAAATACTACCAAATACTGTACTTCATTTTTATTCATATAAAAATATCTAATTATGTAAATTAATGAAATTCCACTATTTATAAAGCACGAAGATTGTTGTCTAGTATCTACAAAAGTATACGCTGATCCAGATGGTGGCGAACGTTGCGTGACTTCGCGAGTTTAAAAAAGAGAGAAACGGTTGTTAAATAATTGCAGAAGCAGTTACTGTACAATTAAATCTCCACGCATTCCGAAGATCAAATTACAAACAGAGGACTGCGACCCTGGCACGGCGTGGAGCGGCCGTGGGGCGAGGCATGCTAGTCATTCATGAATATTTCTTGTCACGTAAGGAAACACGCATATCGGTCGTATTGTCATACTAAACATTTTGTCGAAGACGTACTGTAAATGCAAAATTAGAATATGGTAGACTGTAATTAAAAGTGACTATCAATCTATCAATTACTGAGATATTATGAATTTTTTTCAACTAGATTAAAGTCTTTTTATAGGATGGGAAATATTTAACCATCTGTCGAAATAAAAGTTCGCAGGAATCCCTTTCACTTTTATAGAGTTAATTGCTTGGAAAAGATCATGCATCCGGTTCAACTGCATTGTTCTAGTCTGGCTTAATTATGTGAATCTAAATACCGTTAGTTTTGCAACTTCGTTTAATACAAGATTAATTAAGATTATTGCCAACAGTATTCGAGTTTTTCAGTTGAAAGCACTGCTCGATTACTATAGAAAAATTCCGTCGGATGTCTAAAAAAAAAATTCATGACCTGTTTGAGGCTTTGCAGGCCTCTTTCCTCAAGGGATCACACAATATTAATTTTAACGGCAGGAAAGTAGGCGAGTTTTTAAAAACAAATTTATTATTAATGCACATCTGTACCGGATAACGGAGTATATGCGAATTACTCGCTTAAATACTACCTGTACAAAAAAACACGAAACCTCGTCTTATTGTCGACAACACGCATAAACAATTGTACAAATGTTCTAATTCCAAAAATGAATCATTCTCGTCACATGCACCATGAAATATAAATGAATCCAGTGATTCACAATTCAACAGTAAGTTCCATAGCGAAATATTCGATAGAAATTTTTTCATGAAGCACGACGCAACAGAACATGAATTAATTATTTCATTACACGAATATTGAATAAATTAAGGAGAAAGGAAATACATTAGATTCTTTAGAATATTAACGCGGGAAATGAAAGGAATGTTAAAGTGACAGGATCGTTAAAGTGAAAGTCATCTGATTCTGAGCGTAAATGAATCTTTAGAAATAAACCAAGGACCTAAAGGACTGTGCAGGATTCTGAGAGGTTAAAGCAAAAGACGGAAGGGGTATCAACTGTCAGCCATCTTGTGTGGTTAAAATTATGATGCGCTCTATATAGGCAACTTTAATTACTAGTGTAGCGTCTGTAGGATACACGGACCACTCAGAATGTATGTAATTCAATTGTATAGTTTTAAATATTTCCGCGACGTTATATAAATGGCAGCACTAGTTTAACCACTCAAGATGGCTACAAGTCAAATCCCTCCCCGTTCACAGCTTCACCCCTCTTGTCTATAGATGTACTTTACGCTCAGTCCTTTAGGTCCGTGAAATAAACAGTCATCGACTTTACGAACGTCACGTTACCGACAGGCACGTTTTACATCGCATTGATGATTTTCATTGCAACTCTATAATTGAACGCACTCGTTCTTAAACAAACTCACTCTAGAACGCTCGCTCGATTGTCTCGAAACCTTGCTCGATAGGCAGTTAAGCCCCGATGCACACGAGCATCGAAAAGTCGCTGCGATTCTGCATACAAATTTTTCACAAATACAAACAAATTGGTCAACGTCACTGACATGAAATTGCAATGATCGCAGACAATCGCAGCAACTTCGCGTTGCTCGTGTGCATCGGGGCTAAGGATACACGTCTTGCTTCTTGCAACATTGAAAAGGATGCTGCCTGCGTTTATTCGAGTGGAATTGTCTTCACTGCGCGATACAATGAAATAGTTTATGCCATGCAACATGAGAAACATTCTCTTTCACGTAACATGAAATAGTACACACTCGCTCGTGAATGTATAAATTCTTTCCAGACGAGACATCAGTCGTGGAATCTCATACTTCCTGGGAAACATTCACATTGGAAACTGGAGACTTAGATATATGGTTGAAAATTCTGAGAGTTTTTAAAATTGGAATTTCTAAAGTCTTCGGCGTCTTGAAAGTCCCAAAAGTGTCACAATTCTAATCGTTATTAAAAATATTTAGATTGATGACGATTACAAAAATATTTTGTTAAATACTTGTTAAATACTTGTTAAATACTTTAATCGTCATCAAAACAAGAAAGTCTCAGCAAATTTGTTTTGTGTTTTTAAAAATCTCAAGATATACAATACTGTTTAGGTTCCACGAAATTTACAAGATTTTCAATCGCAGACTCGCGAGTGGTACTTCAAATTCACATTCACTCTTCACATTTTCCACTCATTACATTTTTTTTTTTTTTTTTTCAAATTATCCTTGTTTTCAAAGAGGCATCAACGCAAAATGTCTTATCGTTCATTAGAGTATTTCGTGTTTTCAAAGTTCGGTTGTAAGTACACGCTCAGCAAAATGAACCAGGGAGGTTATCTACAAAACGCGGATTTTGGGGGCGGGCGCGCCATGATTAAATGGTTCAGTACCGTAGCATCAATTGCGAGTAACAAATAACAGTAAAACGTACTTTCTTCACTCCAAAAATAGAAAATAGGTACCATGAAGATACATATAACTATGCGGAGATCGCATGTACGTAGCATTTAGAAATTGTTCGGGTGCGTCCAGACGAACACAATGTAAAGCCGGGGTCCCACTAGAGAAAAGTTCGGCGCGCACGGTCCTGAAAACCAGCTGGAAAAGTCGATTTTCAGGAGCAGATTCGTCCTGAAGTACTTAAAGTACTCTGTCCAGGCGCGCTTGGTACTTCAGGATGAGTCTGCTCGTAAAAGTCGACTTTTTCAGGTGATTATCAGGGCCATGCGCGCCGCGCTTTTCTCTAGTGGGACCCCGGCTTAACACGCAATCGAACGCGCCTGCAATCGCGGTGCGCACGCTCGAAAAATCGATGACTGATGAATAGAGCGTCTCATGTCCACACACGCGAAGCCTGTTTGGTTGCAGGTTCGGTTGTGCGTTAGGATGTGTCCAGACGAGCGTGATCGAACGCGAATAGAACGCGAACCGAACAGGATTCGCGCGTGTGGACGTGAGTCGCGCGATGAGTGCTTGCCGTGTGGCATAGGCGTTCGCGTTCGGTTACACGTTCGGTTCGCATTCGATTGCGCTCGTCTGGACACACCCTTACATTACGCTCGTCTGGACGCACCCTTAACAGTGTTGCGTGTTACGTATTGAAGTGTAACTAAAGACAGCCATGAAACAGCAATCTTACGTTAGCTTGGATCCTCTGCCAAAATTAGTTTTAACTTTATGCTACGTAGCTTCAGAATTTTGAAAAATTTGCTCTCCAAAAATAAGAGAAAGCAGGCACAAAGATACACTAAATAAACTGCAGTTTTAGATAAACGTATGCAACACGTTTCGTGTTACGGCGAAAGTCAATACTTTCTGTAGAACATGAAAAACTACTTAAAACCAAGACTATTATATTCAATATCAGGATAGTAATAATCGCGTTAAATTCTTCAGCATATTCAATTTCTCTTTTTGCGTCGCATTCCAACTTTCAATTGCAAAGTATATTTATTCATTCTATAAAGACTGCGTTCCTAATAAATATCACCGGCCACCGGTGGCCGGAGAGCATAGAATGTATTAAATAAACATTCGCAACTTATAATTTCATGTTAAACTGTTACTATGCTCTCTCATTCGTTTGTCGACAGGATCCTATGGTCCTTTTCCACCCCACTTCGTTAATAACGATGTAACCTACATACACAAAAATCATATCGATGCAACAATTCGACACTCGCGTTCCGAAATCTGAATTATTAATCAACCGAAGATGGCTTACGACGCTCGTATTTCAGAATAGTAAATGCGAGGTAACATCGAAATTTTCACGTGAGCAAAAGAAAATAAATAAATGAATGGAATCGATCTAAGAGAAGGAAGTAAAAGAATATAAGAAAATAAGCGTGAGGCGGCCCGACGTTTCGCGAGATGACGAAGAAGAGTTCCGCGTGGGATCGGAACGTCTGTCGGGAGGACCGCCTCGGGAATGTCTTCGACACCCCTCCCCTCCAGACACTAATCTCTATGGCTACTTAGGTTCCCATTATTTCTTTTTTTTTGTGCTTTCTACGTATTAGGTAATAGCCTAAGTTTCGCTCTAATTGCTTTACTCCGAAAGCTCGACAAGGACGAGGAAAAACGAGAAACGGCTAGTACACACCGTGCATCAGGCCGCGTGTCGCCTCCCTAAATAAGGCCACATCGAAGATCACATAGGCATTACGATTTTTAGTATAATAATGATGACAAATGCGAAGACTCCTCGTACGACAAAGTAAGATATACATGATTAATGTGCTTTAATCTTGTCAAATACGGAACAAACGTGTAGAAAAAATAGTACAAAAATTTAAGGTAATGTTGGAATTTTGATAGTTCATAATCAGAAAATACAATAGTGCAGTTGGCAAAGCAAATTGTACGACCGATTTTATGAAAGTACCGCACGATTTCATTCTACGATCGATTCTATGACATTATTAAACGACGTACAGACTGAGACATAATCGTATCCCACTTTATACGCCACTTTAGGAACCTGGATGCGATCCAGCGAAACGGTTTCGTCGCATCGCGCCGCCATTGCTCGCATCCCGAACGAACGATTGTTTGGATCGAATTTCCTTAAACAGCATTTCCTCTAATGATCGTTGATCGACCATCCGTGAAAGGTTTCGCCACGCGCATTATCTCACAGATTCCTCCATATGATCCACCATTTGTTCCTTTCTGCTCGTCTTTCCTCCCGCTTTCATCTTTTTGTTCTCTTGTTGTTGACCCCCGACGTTAAATGTCTCGTTAAAGAGGGTAAACAACTATTTTCTACATTATGTACAGCGTTACGATTGTTAGTAACAGTCCCGGAGACGTATGCCCGGACGCTTTACGAGCTCGACGCTGACGATACGGAGCGAGATCTCTCCAACGAGCGAGAAGATCAGCTGGTTCGGGGGACTCGGTCGTGATGAAGCGTCCAAGGCATAATAAATATCGACTGTTGCCAGCGTGGCAGTCATTGTCGTCCTGGGAACGATCGCGTTTTGCAGCACCGAAAAAAACCCTTCTTCTCGAGCCTATTTCGTTTCGTTGTTGGTCGTGTCTCGTTTTCAGGGACCGTCGCTCTTGGTATCGTCCCTCTGCGGCTCTTTTCCGTTGCGAAACGACTTTCCGCGGCGGGATGAAGGGTATTTTACGAAATGTTTCGCTACATCATACTTAACTACTTTACAGGAATACGCTAAGAATTATCGTGGATGCTTTGGACCACCTCGTTCAGTGAGCTTTCCATCGGAATAATCAGTGAAACGAGTCTAACGATAAAGATGGCGGCGTGATGGGTGGCAAGTGGTCCCCGCATCTGGGGAAGTTTGGCGGTATAGGTGGAAGATCCGCATGCGTTCCGACGTGTAGGATTAAGTTCATTCCAATTAATATGTGGAACAAGAAATGGCAGTGGAATAGCCAGTATCCTGAAAAACAAGAAATAATAATTTGTAACGATTAGGGTTTAAGAATTATTTCTTGCTGATGGACGGAAATCTTGTTAAGGATTTTATTGCTTCAGAACTTCGTTAACTGTGCGATCAGTAGCTGAGAATACGTGCGTGTAACAAGGTTTTACTGCGCTACATTATAATATTAAATTTCAAATACCTTATAAAAATTTAAAGTATACACTATACATTCCTAGTACGAAATACCGAGAATAGTTCACACAGAAGCAAGTTAGTACAAAGAACATATTTTAACATTAAGTATACATAGGTATCTCCTTTTGGGAGAGATATGTAAAGCTTATTGTTTACTTCTTTATTATAATGCAAGGTGCATTTATGTGATATGACGTTAACAGTCGTTTGTCAATGCTTTTCGTTTTTATAGAAATAAAGTAAGTAACTCTATTAACTTTCCAATTGGTTTAGAGACGATATAAACAATAACATACCCTGGAATAGTTTAGTTTCCCATTGAGTAATCTAAAGATTATGTGCCCCATGTTTTTTATAGAGATGTTTTTATATAATGAGCCTCGATGTGGCAATTTAATACGTTTTTTTTTTTTGGACGTATTCATTTAATTTTCAACTTGCTCCAAATACTATGCCAAATTATAAAAAGTAATTCTTTATCAATAAGTCTGTCACATAAATTTAAGTTTACTCAAATACTAAAAGGCTTCACGCATGTTTGTTCCAAATTTTATTTATTATTTGGCTCATATGTTAATTGATTTATGGGATATGTTGATTTATTTTATTTATACAGGGTGTTTCTGAATTCGTGGGAAAACTCGGAGATATAGGTAGAAGACGCGAAAATAAACCGAAAAGTTCTTATGAACTCTCTATACTATTATATTCTCTATAGCTCTCTATTCTCGGAAACACTTAGTTTATTAGTTATAAGCGATTTTATATTTCGTAAAATACCGACGTAACAATGGTCCATCCCCTTTAAGGTCAGTGACCGGGCCTCGGCGGGGCCTCGGGCCTCGAGCTTTTAAAGACCTAGGCATCTCTGAGCCTGAGTGGGCCTCCGGCGACTCGCAACGCGTGTCGAGAGATATTTCATCGAATGAAAAAGCACATTTTCTAATTGAAAATTGAAAATATGAAGAATGTAATACAATTATTTTTCTACGATTAAGGGGTTACACTATGCTTTAGCATTTTTAAAATTCAAGTCGAAAATTTTACTTTCTCATAAAGGAATAGTTTGAACCTTTTAAAATTACATGGAAAAGATTTCATACTAAAATATTAAAAATGAAAAAACTTCTGCACTATTGAAAACAGAGCAGTAACACCTACACATTATGTGGACCGCTGTACATGAGCGAAAATAAAACAAACAAGAATAAAAACAGTGAGTTGTATTTCTTACGAATTGACTTGTGTAAAGTTTTAAGCATTCGAGGAAAATTCGACCCGAAAATTTCGGGTACCCGAGCATCATGAACATTCGGGTCCTGACCCGACCCGACCCGAGTCATCAAAACCCGAACCCAAGGCTCGGGTTCCCGACATTTTCGGGTACCCGCCCACCCCTACTTATAACTAAGCGTTTCCGAGAATATTGCATAAGAACTTTTCGGTTTATTTTCGCGTCTTCTACCTATATCTCCGAGTTTTCCCACGAATTCAGAAACACCCTGTTTACTTTTCAAATATATATTTGATTAAGTAGGTACATATGATGCTTAAGTCAAAATTAAATCGCGATCAATAATACTGAAATAACATATTTTGATTATTATTAAAATATGATTGTAAGGGTGCGTTCAGACGATCGAACCGAACGCCAAATTGAACGCGAATCGAACAAGATTCGCGCGTGTGGACGTGAAACGCGTACGTTCGACGAACGGTTCGCGACAATCTATCGGTCGTCAGTTTTCGTTGCGTTCGCCGTTCGCCTGTGGACGCGTTTGCTGCAAGTTTGTAGCGTCCGAACGTTCGAATAAACGTACGAAGTGAAAATAATGATTTAAGTACTGCGATTACCACGCGATTTATCTACGTTTACTCTAATTTCTCAGTTCTGAAAGTATATATTATTGAAACATTAACGTTGCGTAGGTTAATGATAATTATTTACCCGTATTGGATTACTTCATATTAAATTTATTACATCATTCATTCAACGATAAAGTATTCGATAAAAATAAAATATTATGTAGTGCATAGGAAGTTATTTGTTTTATTGTTATGAAATTTGTTTGGAAAATAAAGATGTTTCAATTAGCCTTATCTTTTTAAAGTTATGAATTCTTATTCAGGAAGAAAGCTAATCTTGCAAAAGATGTTTAGTGAATTTAGTCGTATATTTTTGTATTTTAATTATTATGAGTATTGTAAATTGGAAACGCCAAGCACAAGTAACCACAATTACTCTGTTTGACATTTTGGTTATGACAACAAATATGTAGGCCAACATACGACTGATTCGTTATGAAGTTCGTGAAACGTTCCCAACTTCGTTTCGATTCGCTACGAGATTCGTGAAGCATTCGCAGTAAGTCCAAGTGCGTTCGCATTCGGTTCGCGTTCGATTCGGCGTTCGGTTCGATTGTCTAGACGCACCCTAAGAGTTATTTTACACGTATACATATGTATCAATGTGCCTCAGGGCAGTATCAACTTGCCCCACAGTGGAGTAAACTGATACGTTCTTTGCTCCTACAATCTTTGTATATTCGTTTTCTATGCATGTTATCAAGTTTTCACTTTCACTGTACAAAGAGGAGGATTGAAGGTACATTTTAGCATACTTCTTATTAAAAAATTAGTTCAAAGCAAAATTAGAAAAATTGAAAACTGAAAATTTTATCAATTTACTGTGGTTTTCCCTACCATATGACTATGGTCTATGTGAAATAATTCAAAATTCCTCAAAGCGTTACTAGGATATAAAATAAAGCATGAGTTAATCCATTACTAGATTATGGATATCTATACAGTTTCATACTTTTATAAATCGAAATAAATTGAAATTTGAATAAGAATGTGTCTTAGTCTTCAAATAATATAACATGTGCCATCTTCACAAATATAAATATACTCAATACAAAAGAGAACAAATACGGGGTTTGTCCAATAAGTATCAGGACTGATTTTTTCTGGCTAATGGGAAAGAGTAGAGAGCCGTTCCTATGAGCCGGATCGGTGGTGGGGAATGTCAGCTAAGCTAGGGACCCGGCTTATTTGCCTCCCACCCTTTGGAGTGTGTAGGTCGCGTTTGAAGTGAAACTGTGTTTAGCTCTCGCGTCGAGAGTCAAGATGTAGCGAACCATCGAGCAGCGTCGTGCCATCAAATTTTGCGCGCCTAAGTTTGTAAGCCTTTTGCGTTAAACTAAAGAAATCTGCTACGGAGACTTTTGATATGATGATGATACAAAATTTGATGGCACAACGCTGCTCGATGTTTCGCTGCATCTTGATTCTCGACGCGAGAACTAAACACAGTTTCACTTCAGACCAGACCTACACACTCCAAAGGGTGGGAGGCAAATGAGCCGGGTCTCCTAACTTACTTGACATTCCCCATCACCGATGCGGCCCATAGGAACCGCTCTCCACTCTTTCCCATTGGCCAGAAAGAATCAGTCCCGATACTTATTGGACAAACCCTGTACTTTACTTTACTTTACTCAGAAGTGATTTATGATATCGATGACTCGGAGATAATGAAGCACCTTGCAAGTTAAGCGAGAAAGGTGTGTTCTTCTGCTTTGCGAGGATTATTAAAAGCAACGCAGTCGAGAGTACGCTGTTACCAATTTCTCTATGAACTTTTACAAAAAAATGGTAAATCGAAAGTCTTTATAAGGTTTTCCTTCACTTACCAGGATTATCTGCGCGGAATCGGAAGATTACGTAGCCATTGTTAGGAACGGCGATAGTGTCCTTGGCAGGTGGCAAATTGAACTGTCGATTGAGAAGACCCCTCTTATCGAGATCCAACGCGTGTTTCAGATTAATCTTTTTCACGTTCTTGTCGGGTGAGCGTCCAATACCGACTACGTTGAACGCGTATCCGTGCAAGTGGAACGGATGAGAAAGATTCGGTTGTTGTACTGTGGAGAATAACAATCAAAATGTAACTAGTCTTAGAAATCTTGAAACTAATTCATGTAAACGTTTTGAAAATATTTACTACGCTTCTGTAGACCATTTCTTTTAATCGAAAGTGCGTTCTTCTCAAAAACGCTAATGCGTAATCAGTTTTAGTATCAGCACATCCTTGTCAGAGCATACAAGGTGTAACAAAAATGTTGCGTTCCTTGAAAGGTGTAATTCCTGAGGTGATTTTAAACACCTTTTCCATCGCGAAAATGTTAGATGAGGCTTTGTTAACGAGTTATTGACGAAAAACACCTACCAATAGAAGCACAAATACAGTGGATGAATAATGGCGCGGACGATGGCGAGCTAATACTACTCACAGCTGGAGCTCGCGCTGAAATTCATCCACTGTATTTGTGCTTCTATTGGTAGGTGTTTTTCGTCAATAACACGTTAACAAAGCCTCATCTAACATTTTCGCTAAGGAAAAAGTTGTTTAAAACCACCTCAGAAATCACCCCTTTCAAGGAACTGCAGCATTTTTGTTACACCATGTATAGAGAACGTTTAATGAAATATCGAGGAATAAGAAGCATAGATATTGACGATAATTTAATCATTTTTTCGAAATTGAAAAACTTATTATCAGCAAAAAAGCGTAAATGGATTGAAAAAAAACTGAAGAACGCACTAGGATTAAATTTCTTATTAACTTACAATTTGTACTAATTCTATTTATTTTGGCAAATTCATCTAAGAAATCCAATGCATCGTATTCTTAGAAAATTGTTACGACTATTAAATACACGAAGTGGGAAAGATGGTTGATCGTCACAATATGTATACATGATAATTTAGGAGAAAATGTCCATTATTATCAAATTATGCAACGCTATATAATGTGGTATTCTTGAAACTCTGCTGCACTCTTTACTCGACGTATTTACTCATCACCATTTCTACCATTATTACTTTCTTTCTGAGAATTGCTGTCATTTTCTCCTAGTTTCACTTCAAACAAGACAAATATGCGACATTGACATACGAATTAACCTGAGAAACGTGTTCCAGTAGCAAAAACTGTCTACATCTTAACAAAATAATAGCTTTTTCTTTTACTGTCACCCATTTATATTTCTGTCAATCTTACCACAATTGCCATGAAAAATTGACTATACACTGTGCTACAACTTTTACTGTCATAATGACCAAAGCCGCCATTCTACAAGGTAGTGGGCATTTTTCATGACTCATCTTCAAACTGTCCGTCCAGCACGATTTCACTTTCTCTAATCGTATATCTCATTCATAAGCCAGAAAAAATAGAAAAACCATAAAAAAAATGTTTGGAACACATTGATTTACAAGGCAAGTCGCATATGTGTCCAACGATTTTATTGAAATTTAGATGTTATGATAGATCCATATCAACAATAAACGCACGTTATGACTACAAATATTCAGTCTGTCTTGAGGAAAGTGTACACAAAATTTTGAAAAACTGTATAAATGGCAAGTACCAAATAACATTTCATACGGGTAGAATATAACTATATTACTTAAACAAATCTATTTTACTAATAAAATAGTTTTACTAAATAAAGTATTAAATAAATATTCTTGAAAAATCGCTTAAAATGATCATTTTACACTACTACTCTTATATGCATGTTGTCATAATTGGCTGAACATCTGCAGCTACACTTGCGGATGTACAAATGTATAAATAGTAATCTACTATTTCACCTAATTTCATTAAAACCGATAGGAGCTACAAAATAATTTTTAACTGACTTCAAGAACAAAGAGGTTCTGAATTCGACCCACATTTTTTTTCTTGTGCGAACAGTCGTATAAATAAGAAACAATCTACAGTAGTGTTCGAGATGACATACTTAGTACTTTAAGGGGACTAGGCAGTCAAAAAATCGATAATTTTTTTTACATTTTCTAAAAGTGCTATCCCTCCCGAAAATTCCCAAAATTAAGCATTTAACAGTCGAAAAGGTCTAGCGCGCCATAAAACGTTCCTACGCACACGCAGGTAAATGAGAGGCCTCAAACGGGATAAAGATTAATAGAATAAACAGAAGAATTGCCGAACAACAACAGGCTGACATCGAGAAAGCTTTAAAGACATCTTATTACTCAGCTGGAAATTTTTAAGCGAGGTATGCAGTAATCATATCCAAAAGTCTTTCAAAACTTTAAACGCATTTTTTTCGAAATTTCTCTTCGTTTTGCAGTGATTGCGAAAAAACGAAGGTTCCGATTGATCTGAAAACTAGAGTGGGATTATTCTTGCTCGCTCGCTACGCTCGCTCGCAAGTAAGGTTGTTCTTGCTCGTTCGCTTCGCTCGCTCGCCGAAAACTTCCCGATCACATTTATAGTTTCCATATATCGTAGTGCCTATGATTAGTGATGCCTATAGCTATACATGTTTATTTTGTGTGTGACCCATTACGGGCCTCACAAGGAACTTCCCGATTTGCGAGTTGTAATTTATTATTACCATTATTAATTGTCGCTAATTATAAAAAAATTGGACCAATTTGGTTGAGTAGCTTTATGAAATTTAAATATATACACATATATCAACACATATATCTACACATATATACACATTTTCCACTAATTCGTATATATATAGATATTATAATTTGTAATCATAATACATAATTATAATAAGATATATATATACATATATACATGACATATACTCTCTGATTGTATATACATATATATACACATGTGTTATATACATATAAATATAATAATAATAATAATATATGTATATATATTATTTCCGTTTAGTTATTCGCTCATTAATTTATATTCTCCCATTTAGATCCCGTTACTGAGTTAGGTTTTCTTTAAAAAACTAAAAAACTACTGGACCGAATTAGAACAAAATCTCATCAGCTCTAAGTTACAGTGATACACATCGATTGCATCATCGATCATTTTAATTTCGTTATTAGTTTTTTAGAAAACGTTAACGCGCGCGCGCTCTAAAATAGGCTAAAATGACCCCAATGACCTTGAAATATGAAGATCTGCCAAAAAATCGATTTTCGATTTTCGGGGTCATTACAATAACTTCCCTATAAATCGAGAAGTTAAAAATTGGGCAAACGTAAAACATGTGTAATTTCGGACGGAACCTCAAAGCCACTTCATAAAACCCGTATTTTGATAAAAAAAAAATAAGCCAAATTTTTCTATAAAAAATCACGCTTCTGCAGTTTTATGGCCGCCATTTTTATAATTATAAATTATTTTTTTGCCAGAGGTTCCGTCCGAAATGGGGACCCTTACGGTGAGAATGCAAAAAGAATCATCAAGAAAAAAAATTTTTTGCAACCAGGATCACTGCAAAACGACAGCGGCGTCAACAAAATAACCTATACTTTGGACAATAATAACAGTTATTTATATGTATATATTATCAACAAAAATTTTTTCTTACTTATTAAAGTACCGTTAAACATTATGCAAAAGTACAAGTCTCAATTTCATTTTATATTTTTATAATAAATTGTCAAAGAATGCTACATTTTAACCCAATTTGACTGCCTAGTCCCCTTAACTCTATTCTCCTTCAGTTACTCTAGTAAAACCGAATCATACCTTCATCGACGAGGACCACCTCAACAACGGCGTTGTGAGGGATGTCAACCTGGTGGGTGCACATGCAGTTGGCGCCGCAGTCCGCCGGCCTGTTGTCCCCGTTGCAGAACTGTTCGGGTGGGATGTCGTCGATTTGCGAAAGCGGAGGCGCCGGCGGAAACGTGAACGAGATTTCATCGACGAGAGAAATTACATGATCTCCGGTTGGGGCGACTGTTGAAGGCATACAACGAAATGACAGACGCTTGCAATAAATGCCGAGACGAATTCCGATTGAACGGATTCAATAGTAACGAGCGACGTCGTTGCGTCAGACGGGCATAGCAGGAAAAAGAAGCTATGTCGCGAAAGAGCCGATCGCGACTCCCAGGATTTAGAAATCGGCCAGATTCTTACCTAAGAATCGATTATACGTCTGCGGCTGGAAGACTTCTTCTGGCCTGTAGAAGAGGAAACGGAATGGCAAGAATATTTTGACATCGGGACGCTGTTGCAGGAGTCCCTGATCGACCTGGCGGGCGTTCTTTAGTTGGTTTACGCAGACAGCGTCTGAGCGTTGCCGATTGCAGATGGCGTCCAGAGGATTTAACACCTTTAAAGAGAAATTCAAGTAGAAGCTTTAGTTCTGTTGCTTGTTGCGAAGAAAGTTGTAGGTGATATCTGGGTTATCGGCTACGTTGTACACACTTTCATTGATACTGAACACAGAATATTGAATGTTAGATAGGTGATCAAAGTAATCGAAAGTTGATCGAAAGTTGCAAGGTGGCACAGAGAATATCAGTATCTACAGATAAGTTCTTTTCAGGTATAGGTAGATTGAGAAAAATCGTGTCTCAATTTTCAGTATGTAGTCTGCGAAATGTTACTACATTCTCGAATAAAGTAGCACATGTATTATTTTTTCCTATTAATGTGGTAGGAATAAACGCATTTCACTCATTTGTCCTCTACGACTTTCCTCAGTGTATTTTAAATTTATCGACTTACTCTTCTCAAAAACTGGACCAACTACTAGAGAAAAGAAGTCGACTGATCGGAATTGTGGAGTTGGGATTTCAACCTAGATGTTCTGTATGACGAGTGATTACTTTAACTCATTAAGATATTCAGAGAACAACTCTCCTTTTAATTCTCAATACATAAACTCAACGAACGCCGATTGTCACTACTACTTTACTAGAAATTAATTGCCTTGACTTTTATTATACCACTCTTGGTAAAAAATTGACAAGCAGCCACACTAAAGTGATACAGTGTTGCAGGCGGATTCGCATTTTTTGTCCAATTAGGGGTCGCAAAATATTCTTACTAGTTCTTGGAACTGGTTGTACGGAATTCCTGTTACGTAGTAAGATAAATAAATTAAATCTAAATCCGCGAGAGACACTCAATTAGTAGTCACTAATATCAAGCATCCTCTATACAGAGTGTCCCAAAATAGTCTGAGGTTCCTGGAAGGGGTGACTCGTGGGCTGATTTGAAACAACTTTTTCCTTTGCAAAAATAAGATGATTCGATGAAAGAAAACAATTCAGGATTTCTAAAATTCTACGTGCTAGGATATTGGTCGTGATACGATCACTGACAAAGGGAATGCCTTTAAATATATGTAATACTGCACATGTAGATTTCTAATTCTCTGCTCTCTTTGGTGTCCGTCGGTATCTTTATCAGACGAACTGGAGGTTAATCTTTTAAAAAGTTCCAACTAACAAATATACCAGTTTCCACTATTTATTGACTCGAATCCGTGTTTTTTCACGTTCAGTATTAACATCTTGCCATTACTCTCACTCATGATTGCGCATACGAATTCTGGAAATATCTACCCATTCAGACAAATGTCCTAATATGGACACAAGTTGGGAACGCCTAAGCTAGCAGTACCATATTCCAGTAATCTCACAATTTACTATATCAGGGTACAAAACTCGTGAAAAGTAACTCAAGAACTCTTTGCAAGGCAAAGATATACTCACAACGCCCTGAGGGAGTCCAAAGTCGTAAGTGGGCGCGTTGGTGGTCGGTTGGTAAGGGCCACGGGCATAACGCAATATACCCAACTGTTGGGCACGTGGTATACCGCATTCGCCGAGCGCGCGAACTTGAATCCAGTACGCGCCGACCGGTTGATCGGCATTTATAACGAAGTCGTATCGCTCGCCTGTAAATCACGGAATGAAAGGTAACGTTTCACGTTTTACGAGAGGGCAGACGAACGAAAAACCCGTTCCTTTCGCACTTTCCCTCCCGCGGCGGTGCAATAAAAGCGGCTAGAACACGGTGCGGCTGCTCGACCGAGGAGAACTTACCGGAGAACGAGATGATGGTGTCCACGGTGACTGGTTGCACCGCCTCGCCATCCGTCGCGATGAGGGTAAGGGAGTGCCCTTCGATCGTAATCTGAGAGGGACATACCGATCCGAAGGAATTGATCATTCGAAAACGATAACGACGGCCGGGAGTTATGGTGAAGACCTCCAGGGGTGTGTTCGTCATGAAGCCAGTGTTAGGATCCTGCAAGTTCCGGAAAGACAATCCTAGAATAACTCTGTGTTGTTTATAGCAATTACTTGTATCACGAGATCTACTATTTACTAGCGAAGAGATATTTCAAAATGTCTACCAGAGTTTTTAACCAAATTTCAGTCGGAGATAAGGAAGGTATATGTAACTTCAGAAGGTTGCAACGAATAGCTTTACCACTTCTTTTAGAAATAAATTGTGAAGTCGGTATAAAGAGGTGCAGATGAACGTCGGCTAAATAGACTAGCTACACAGTCTACAGTCCGTTCACCGAGACGAGTCACAACGGTAACCAACTTCATGGCATCTGACATAAGTAAAATAGGGGCGCAGTCACTGTTCTCCAAGTGGGTATAATTGTCCCACAACTTTTGTTACGACAAATAAATATACTAATATAATATTATAAAAATAAAAATACGTTTTCATTCTTTTAATTGTACTATAATATTATTTAAGGAGTATATAAATATAAATAAACAAAACCAGTCCTAAATAATACTTTTTGTCACTATCATCATTAACATTTATTATTATGTATATTGGTAGTGACAATGGTTTTATTGCTGACGCTTTATTGGCTTTCGGGTAAAAAAAGAGCAATAATTATTACGAAGAGATGAATTCTAAAACGTTTAAAAAGTGGTTTCACAAAACTCTTGATAAGCTTGAGGAAAAATCAGTAGCAGTGATGAATAATGCTTCCTGCCATTTGTGAAAAATCGAAGAAATTCCCAAAGGGTATTGATTTTTCAAATAATTCTTAGACTTTTCCTTAGAATTATTCTATGAAAGCGTAAATGGAATAACCGAGGGGAATTGGAAAAATTGCATACAATATGTTATTAATAAGGTACAATATAAATTCTAAGAACTAGATTTTGTGACCGAAAGAACTATCGAACGTTGAATTATAAACGTTAGGTACTGATGATAGTAATAGTAATTTGGAATTATACACGCAATCAAATTCAGAATAAAAAAGTATTAGGTTTTGTTTATTTATATTTATATTTGCAATAAATGATATCGTAGTTCAATTAAAGGAATAGAAATTGGAAAAAATTAGGGTGCCATTACATCCACTTAGAGAGCAGTATGAATACGACCCTATTTTGTTTGGATTCCATGAAGTTGGTTACACTTGTGACTCGTCTCGGTGAACGGAGTGTAGGTCAGTTATGTTGAAATGTTCTTTTGATGGACATCAATACGTTCGAAGGCGCATGTACGCTCGACGCAGCAACCGCGGGTGCGTTTAAAGCCACATGGTTTCGATATCAAAGCGGAAAGTCAGTTAAAATAGGGAGAGCAGGGATTTTGTACATCTATTAAGGTTCTACTTGTAGTTGCAACAGGCCCACGGTTTCTACATTCATAGAATATCCCATCACGAAACCATTTATCGAGGAGTGGGAACTGGGCTACTCGTGGGCGCTTTCCAGCACCCGCGGGTGTAAAACAGCGCTCATGCGCATGTGAGCATACATATTTAATCTAGGTTATATTGGTCGCCTGGGACAAAGGCAATTTCTTTGTTGTAGGATCAATTTACCCTTATATCTTGAAAGGATTATTCAGGAAGGATTTCGTAGTATCGTTTTGTGAGGGTAAAATCAGGAAACATCACGTTTTTATACCCTGAATTGTCCCTTTCCGTTGATCAACACGCTCTCAGGAGCTTGGCCTGTGTTCACGGCTAGACGACCGGGAAAACGTTCTGCCGCGTTCTCATGGAACCAATCGCTTAGGAGGACGACGTGAGTGGTTAGATCGTAGTCGTATAGATTGCTGTTGGGGTCCTTGCTGGGTGGTTGACGGATCACGATGCTGCCGTATAAACCATCTATCTTTTGCAGTCCTGTGTGAGCGTGCCAAAAATGTGTACCCTCGTTACCCGCTGTCCATTGATACCTGCATATGTAAAGGGTGATCAGACCTTAGTAACTTTAAAGAAATCATGGGCAATCTTATTATTAGATTAAATGGAAATACACATTTTTACATTCTATGCATATTTATCTTGTGATATCAATTTCATTTGCCATGCTCTGCGTTCTATACTATTTCAATTCTGCTTACTGCGATCAAGTTCCGGTCATAAACTGCGATTGACATTGCCGGTATATTATGTATCAGAAGGAAATCTTCAATATTTTACAGACCAAAACTAAAAAAAACTATGTACACCAGAAGTGAAAATAACTACGACCACTTTCCGAGGCAGAAAATTCGATCACTTATTAATATAGTACCGTATATATTATGTTTCATCATACGTCAGTATTTCATGATATTATCTTACAAGCAGAGATAATTTGTACACATTTCATGCATATATAATACGTTTGAATCGCATAAACATTCACAGAGTATTTATGACACTCCCTGTCGCGTAGGACCAATACGCCCCATAATAGCCAATAGAAGCGGGATTTTCATCGAAGAAATAAACACACTTTGCAATTTAAATTTGAACCAGAGTAATGAAGCAGAAAGTTAAATCTATGAGGAATTCAAAACAACTCTAATTTTTTTGTAACTATTAAAATTTAATTTTTAAGCACTTGTTAAGATTCTATTGAAAACCTGAAATTCCATCGCGACGGAAAACCTGTTACGAAGGTTGTGTAATATTTTGACCTGATTCAGAGGAAGTTAATATAAGTTATTACCTAAATGTGCTACCCTCTTGAATGGGACACTGCGTTACAAATGGCACGCCGTCATAGTACTGACTCCCCCTTTGCCATATGCCGTGCCAGTGGATAGTCACTTCCATGCCTTCGATGTGATTTTCTACGTCTACCACGACTTTATCACCTTGGCAGACTTGGATACTTGGTCCAGGTACCATTCTGTTCGCGGACAGAATGCCTCTTTCCACACCGTCTGCCAGAACACACTGACAATCGCTCCACACGACGTTCGTTGCATTGGGAGTGCAAATTTGGCATGCGCTGCGAATAAAAAGAAAATTACCGCACTGTAATTGTATTTTATATAAATGCAATCCACTTCTTCGAGCAATGTTAGATACTCAAATACATTTATACAACAATTCAAAATTATTGGATACGGGAGGTGAATAAGTCATAAGCCACAGTGTCAATACTCACGCTCCCAGCACAGTGTAATATTCAAGGGTGAAGTGATAGTAGCATATCCTAGGTGGTTCATTTTCCCTACAAGCCCTAGCACACTCATCTGGCGAAGACAACGCAGGATTTCGTCGCAGTTCTGCAGTGGCGCGTTCACTATAGTCCAGAGGTCTCGTTCTCGGTGGCCTGACAGTCACCCCTCGACTACCGAGATTGTCAATCCCACCGAAACCGCTCCTGAACACGTTACCAGTGGGGTGGGTCTGTACCAGACCGTGACTGGATGGAAAGAAATTGGAGTTGTCGTCGGTGAAGATGTTGCCTGTTTTGATGCTGGGTGTCCAGAAAGAGGCAGCTGGTGTCTGATCAACAGCATCTGAAACAGGACAAGCAGATTGTTAGTGGTTCCTGAGATGAAAACCTAAATAACAGAAACACATTTAGCTTCGTTTTTGGTAAGGGTATTTGGAATTTCATATCAATCGTAAATGTAAAACAGATTAATGGTAACGGAAGAAGAGGAATAACTTGAACAATCAAGTTAAGAACTCCACTTTTCATCTTATAAAGAGATTTATGTACTTCGGTAACTCTTACGATTTTAGTAACTAATATTTCTAATATTCAAGAAGAGACATGTTTTTAATTGCCGAGAACTGTATTTCCTTGACCCTGTAGCTCATCCACTCTGAAGAAGTATCCTTGACAGCCATTGGCCCGCCTTGTACTCCATAAGCATAACATAACCCAAGGAAGAAAGCAGAAGGAAGATGTACTTTCTTGGCGATAAAAGAACGCAAAGACAAGCAAAGGCACCGCGTATATAAAATATGTTATAGCGAATTCAAGCAATTAAGAATGAACGAAAGATATACTGCACCGTATATCAACAAGAAGTATGCGTTCTACTATTACAGCGCCATAAGTGATGTAATCATAACATTTCTCGGAACCTGGCACGTTCCACTTACGCTGTAACAATAATCTTCTCGATAGCAAGTTAACTGATAAAATTCCGCCGTATTAAGAAAGTGGAAATGAACAAAATGTGAAGACCTCTTTAAGCTACAATTCCCAATTGGTCTCTCGATTTATAAAGCAAAATGGGCCTAACTATGCGCCGTTACTTCGAAGAAAATGTTTTTTATCGTCGAATAGAACGTTCATTACACGTATAGCAATGAAACCGTGTAGAAGAATGCGATTTAACAACTCAGAGAAATTCCATGAGCCTATGTGAATCTTTGGATGAAGGAATCCATATCTGGCTTATTGACCATGATATAATAATCAATTTCAAGAACTTCTCGTTCTCGAAATCAAGCCCCGACATCATTGTTGCGTTCCAGGATAATCATTAGTATCATAAGCAGCGATTAACTCGTTAATTAACACGGTCGCGAGCTGGGACCGTAAGTGCTCACAGGAATGGGAGTATCATGTGAACAAAATGTTTTCATGGTCACACCAACGCGCTATATTTTCTCCTAGCGCATTTTCCCCTCAATTATCGCGACGCTCCAGTGACTTCTGCGAGCTGTTTTCACTACGCATCGATGCCTAGAGCTCGTCTACCAAGCCAATTACGCAGCCCATCCGCGGTGCAGTTTGTAACGTTTCATTTTTTACTATCTCCTCGTCATTTCGTATTCCTGGCGCACATGAACTTGTTGTTTTTAGTATGGACGTTCAAATAAAAAATTTGCTATATATGACCCTTTATTCAATCAGATAACACATTTTTTCGTTTTTGTGTAACTACTTCATTTATAAACTACGGAGCTCTTACATGATATTACTAAAATATTTCATTGAATGAAAAGAGAGTTTAATTTTTAATTATTCAAAATATGATAAGTTTCATCTGCTTCAAATTTATATGTACAAACATGAATTACTAAAGGACTAAAGGACATACATTTGACTGATTTATATAGACTGTTTTAAATATTTACATAGTTTTATTTTTAAAATATTATCTTTTAAATATTTACATAATCTTAGTCTTTAGTAGAGGAACTTCTACAACTGTCAGTGATGTATTTCTTCTTAAAAATTGAATAACAAAATGAAACTCTGATTGCCTTTATCCTGTAATTCAACAAATTCTTATCGGAACTAAATAATCAGATATCCTGATTTCTTTTCTTTGTTAATAAATCTAATGCTAGCTCTGTTTTTCGTTACATGCAATTGGAATTTGAAAGGGGATTAAATCCAGAGAGAACCGCTCGGAGGGTTCCAAGAATTCGCGGTTGCAAATTGTATTCCGTTGGTCGGAACACGATTGCGAAACGGTCGTCTGTCCCCGTGCAAAATTATTTCCGTTGTCGCCCAGCTGTTGGCGTGAAATAAATGAGCGTGCGTCGATCGACTTTCCGCGGTCACGACTCGGTAGTTCGGAAACCGGTTTCGCCGCGCGAAAAAAATCTCATTGACGGAAAAAATCAGCCGCACAGGAATTTCGGATTGCGCAGCGTTCTAAACCGCCAACGATCAAGTTGCAATGCTGATTTATGGTAACAGTCGACTGATGAAAATCTGGGAAACATAATGCGATCGTACTCGCCATATTTGTTTCCCGCGGCAAATGTTACTTTGATGTCAGTTGAAATCACAGACTTCTATTCTATATGTATACTATACTCGACCACTTCCAGTCGAGAGAAAGGTGATGCGAGGGGTTAGGATGATTTTGTCAACCCTGCAAATGGCGGACACAGTGATTCGGTGGTAAGGAATATCCGAGAAGCTGTCCCTTACACCCTGCGGATACCACTTACCACCGAATCATTCTGTCCGTCATTTGTAGAGTTGGCAAGAGCCTCCGCACCGCTCGCATCACTTTTTCCTACGGCATGCTATGGACGTTAGCAGTCTATTTAGTATAGTATACAGGGTATACCTGTTAAGTTTTGTCACCATTTTCTAGGCATTACCGGTAGTGCAATTAAAAAATGTTTCAAACAAAATTTTATCAGTACTCGGTTGACTACATGTTCGCATATTCTTAAATTTAAAAAAATGCTTTTTACGTAAAAAAGTGAAGGTCACCTTGACGCTCGCCCTAATTATGGCGACAATGAAAAATCTAATACAAAGAGCGGAGCTCTGTATCGTAGAGGATGGATCGCAGTTCGAACAATTAGAACAATTAATAAGAAATAATTTTTCAATGTCATTTCGAGGTTATAGTATAATATACTGTTGTATTCGTCTCAACGTCAGCAACAATCATATGATGTTAAAAACATATGGTGCTATTTAAAAAAGTCAAGGTGACCTTTAGGAAGTTTAGGAATATGCAAACATGTAGCTAACCGAGTACTGATAAAATTTTGTCCGAAACATTTTTTAATTGCACTACCGGAAATGTCTAAAAAATGGTGACAAAACTTAACGGGTATACCCTGTATAGAAGTCTGTGGTTGAAATGTTGCACCTGTTTATCATTTTCAGAAATGTCTAATGGAATGATTCTATTAATATATAAGATTATACTCGTTCTTGACTTGTTTCCAGATTGATGGTGTATCGGAATAATTCAGAGAGAAAGAATTTTGCTTTCGCATTCTGTCACTTATCTCTATGATAAGAATAGCTATCAGCAAGTCAAGGGATCTTAGAAACGTATGTCTGGTTCTAAGGTGGTCAGTTATAATGAGTCACGGGTTATGAGTATACAGGGTGTAAAAAAATATTGCGTGTCCTGGAAAGGGGTGATTTTAATCTTTAGGACTTTGTTAACAAGTAATTAACGAAAGATGATGACCAATCAGAGAGCGAGTACAGCGGACTCATTCCGGCGCAGACGATGGGGGGCCAATACCACTTACAATTGAAGCTCGTGCTGAAATTCGTCCACTGTACTCGCGCTCGATTTGGTCGGGGGTTTTTGTCAATATTTCGTTAACTAACAAGGGAAGTTCGGTGAATGTCAGTCACCAATTTTAATTAAACTTTGTACGATTATTCTATGGTCCTACCTAAGAATTTTGCCATATACAGTATCTGCCCATACTCGACTTTAAGGGAGAAACTACCCCCTTAATTCAAATCGCCCTTTTCATTTCGGTGCTTATAACTGACAAAGTATAAGCGTTATAAAAGAATGTTGCATACAAAAGTTTTACTGTTGCTCAAGACCTATACGATGGCTGTAAGAAAATTTTGAAAAACTAATTGCTTATAAAAATTAAATTTTACCCATCCCCCTTTTTCTAACAAAAAATGTTTTTGTTTCAGATGAATAAAGAGCTTTTTATTATGAATTCAGCGATGTATAGCAATATATAATTATTTTATTTGTTGTATACAAAAATGTTGCATCATTTCTGCGTAGTGTAATATTCGCCATTATTGGTAGGGAGAATTGAAATACATATCCAATTATTACATTTTTCTGCTTCAGGGATAATGCATAATATACGCACATTTTCTAGAATGATCTCTCTTTCGAGATAATGTTCGTCTTATTTAGTGTCTAAAATCACCCATTCATTTCCTGCACCTGTAGTCGAACACTCTGCATAAAATATGGTGTATACGTTTTTTCTATTGAGTATCATTATAATAGAGTAGAAGGTACTAGAAGTTGACCATCCTCTAGTCACTTTTATTGTTTGGGTTAACAAAAATAAATTATAATTAAATGATTGTTTTATTTTGTGTTGTAAATGTCTAGCTTAAAAATACAACAAACAGCAGTTTTTGAAAGTAATGAAAATAAATGTTTTTAAAATGATTCGTAAACAAGTTTTAATTTGATATGTGTATCTCCTGGTTTCAAATATATGAAGCCCAAAAACGAGCATTGAAACAACATAGCTAATGTAATTCAGCTGTATACCTTTTCAGTGAAAAATTATATAAGTGATTTAAAAAAATGATGTAAAATAAAGTAAGAGCTTAACAAATTCAACAAATGTGATAATTCAAGTTATATGGTTGACTGCTAAAGTGACTCGGACACTTTATTTTTAACAGTAATTACGTCTTTTCTAAAAATTTTATATTCGAACTAAAAATATTAGTAATATGTATCAGCTCGATTAATTTCATATTATATACGTCACAATTTTTTGAAATTACACTGGGCGTCCCAATTAAGAGAGTATTATTATTTGAAATGCTATTTTTGAAAATCCTTCCGGAATTTTTTTCAATAGGAACCATAAAGCTTTTTTATATACTGTTTGACATACATATTTACTACCTTTTAGAATATACATATGTATAACATATATTTTTATAGAGAAAGTAATTAATACAGCACGAGTTACGCTTGTTTTAACAAAATTTAAAAAAAAAGTGTGCATGATGTGCATGATTCCAGCGGTTCTGTTATATTACAAACATAAACATCTCGATAATTTGAAAAATGGTGGCGTTTCAGATTTCGAATATCGATTATTACGACTTTTGTTTACTTATTTTTAGAATTATAATATACTTAAAAAATATATAATTTTTCAAAAGTGTGGTGCATGCGATAACGGCACGTTTAGTGGTGATTCCAAATTCCATGTCAATCAATGCGTCAGTAGCCGCACCGTAGCGCCCCAGGGGAACAAGGGGAGGACGCCAAAACGATGTCTCAGATTTTAATGAAATTTTGCATACTAATAGTGCATATCACATAGAAGAAAACCCTAACGGCTTTCTCTCCCATAGGCCTTTGTTAATGAGAAAAATAATAAAAAAGATTTGTAAGCTAGCTATAACAAGTAATATTAAGCATGATCTCAAGTAAGACTGTGGCCGAGGGCGGTAAGGCAGATATTTCAGGTGCCTAAGGTTTAGAGTTCGATCCCCGTTGCGGATAAAAGTTTTTTTTTTTTTCAAATTTTTTATTTTCGCTTCCTTCTTCTTTCTTTTAAATATAAACTACAAAAATAGTAATTTATAAAATATTTTGCACTACTGCATATTAACTTGCTTGCATGCAGCCACACATGTATAGATGTCTACATTCGCATGGGATATGTAATTTTAATATTATAACAAATGTACTAATAGTATATGCTTTCTATAAATTTAATACACTAATCAAACAATGTATGTATTTTAAATCTATTAAATAATGTATGGAGAACATTTAAATCTAATTGTATACTGCCATATTAACATTTTATCAATTTTCACCCCAAATAAAATAGTTAAACTTCGAAAATATTTTATAAATTACTATTTTTGTAGTTTATATTTAAAAGAAAGAAGAAGGAAGTGAAAATAAAAAATTTGAAAAAAAAAAATTTTTATCCGCAACGGGGATCGAACTCTAAACCTTAGGCACCTGAAATATTTGCCTTACCGCCTTCGGCCACAGTCTTACTTGAGCTCATGCTTAATATTACCTGTTATAGCTGGCTTACAAATCTTTTTTATTATTTTTCTCATTAACAAAGGCCTATGGGAGAGAAAGCCGTTAGGGTTTTCTGCTATGTGATATGCACTATTAGTATGCAAAATTTCATTAAAATCTGAGACATCGTTTTGGCGTCCTCCCCTTGTCAGACGGTAAGGAACGGTGGCCTTGAAAGCGCCCTGGAGCTGTCTGGTGGGCGCGGGCGCGTCTGAGTTGTGCACACGCCTAATTGCGCACGCCTGCATTAAGGCACGAAATGATGTTCCAAGAAAAGCACGTTTGAAGTTCTTTTCGATGTGCAATTCTACTATGAACTGTAATTTCATATATTGTACGAATTCAAACAAAAGTCTTAATCACTTTCAATGATACAAGATATAAGTAGACTGCGGAAGTTTATGCATTTATGGCAATTTTAAAATTATAACTTTTTTTGGAGGGTGGACAAACGAAAACTTTTGTTGGACAAATCTGGACAAATCGTGGACAAACGAATAAGAGTCGTTTTTTATGAAAATTCGCACTTAGAGGTGCCAACTTCACAGACCTAATCTCCGGGCGTGCGGGTCGCTTACCTGAAGCGGCGCGCACCACTACCTGTCACAGCTCACTGCGGAGTTAGTTTTACGAGTTCCATTTTCGGCAAGAGCTTGTTTTGTAGGTTAGAGTTCAAGGAATATGGTTATATTTTTTTTTAATTTTTGACCCCCGACCCTCTAAGGGAAGTTTGCAGAAGAAAAATTTGTTTGTAATTTTCCATATTACGAAAAAGAGTTTCCAATTAATAAATATATTATTAAAATAGGTCAAACCCTCCTGATTAAAATGAAAAAAGAATCAACTCAACACGACGAATAGTTCCCGAGATAAAAATTCCTAAGTACACCCTGGTTTCACGAAATAGGCAAAAATTGAAAACTTTGACCGCCTGTATTTTTTAAACAAATTCGAGAACAGCAAAATGATGACTTAACCCCCCCCCCCATAATTTCATGTGGACTACATCATATTCATTTTTGAACAAAATCCCTGACATCAATGTCAAAAAGTGATTGATTTGGCATGGAATGACCCACTAGTTTCATATCAAAACTATAATCTAACTTTAATATCAATTAGAAAATTAAGGTGAAATAAAAATAATAGTACCGTGCCCTAAAGCATTAGTAAATAATAATGAAATCTTGTATTTCTATTGAGTCACCTTGTATCCTATTACATCGTATCTACTGAATTTCCAATTGTTTTCTCTACTTTATCAATGGTCTAACGGAATGAAGGATCAAGTGAAGACTAGAATGATTGTTTTTCAATATTTCATTACGCCACCCAACTATCACTAAACATAAAGGTTTATAGTATTATAATTCAGTATTCTATCCCGTCGCACGCCAGGCGGTCGGCCTCGTCCGCGACTGGCATACATGTGCATTATTTACGATTCAGTATAGAACGTACATCGTAACGGAGAATTCTTCGCCGAATGAATTATGCCGTTCGCTCGGTGTGCGAATTTTTTCGCAGGTAAACCATACTGGGGAGCTTTCGAGTCACGCTGAGTCTTGGAAGCTACCATACATCCAAAGCGTGCCATATCTTTTTTAATACATATTCTGACTCTTATAGGCAAGAATGAAAAACATCTCTCCAAGAAATGCTCAATTTAAAATGTATAGCGAAGTTAGAAATTTCCGCGACAAATTGAACTTCCACTCTTCAGTTCTTCTTTAAACTTCATTAGAATGAATTCTCTGTGCTGTGTCATATACGATGTCATACCACAGAATTCTCAGTTTAAATCGACCATAATTCACTATCTGTGGAGACTAAATATTCCATAAATTCCACTAGACTCCATTAAAATGGTTGGCATTTCCTTGAATCATATGCAAATTGCTGTTCTCCGTATTATCGGAAAATTTGAGTGAATCGTCGAAAAGATTTCTCCTGGTTTCCAGAAGTTCCTCAATAAAATCCGAACCCGGCTTGAACAGCATGGCACGTTCACTCGATTTCGCCGATTTTGAAGCCGTCTGAAGAGATTGTACGGATCGCAAGCAACGTGGGATTAACTCAAACGCAATATTCAATAATTACTCTACTTTGCGTGGGCTCAGAGCGGAACACCTGCCCGCGTCGGAGTCCCGGTTCCACTTGCTACCAATCGGTCTACATAATCAAACAAAATCCGTATACCGACCGAAAGAAAGTGTTGGTGACGTAACGACATTTTAGCCATATCGTACCTTAAATTACAATAACGAACCGTGCAGAAAAAGAAGTCTATAGATCCTACAAAGCAGACAAGATCATCGAGGATGGTTTTTCTCTACGACTTTGCAGTAATTTTGTAGAGATCGTTTATGCAACAAGCGGTAACAAAAAAGGGATGCAAATCACAATTTACTGCCGGTTAGAAATTCGACAAATCTTCCGATTTCGTTTTTTTATCGACTCGACACTCTGTTTCGCGGTTGGGAATTCGCTTTCTAGATTGCAACCGAATTGGTCTCGCAGCGAGGTGCGTCATCGACAGCGCCTTAGTTCCGTGTCACGGGTCATCACTGCATGACAAATACTTCAGGAAGAGAGCAAACACCTGGCGTGTGCGGAAATCACACGGATTATCGAATAAATAGAGTACACTTTGCGAATAAACGCGATTTACTCGTCGATTGGGAAAGGTCTCGCCTCGATTTGCAATTCCGCGAAACCGCATTCTACGTATAGATTGTTGGCTGTACGGCCTGAAAACGCGATGCGAGATCAATAAAGAGGAAATATATGAAGACGTTTATGAAGGGTAAAAGTAGAAAGCGCGAATAATTCATGCGGACAATGATCTTTGAATTAGATTCCGATAAGCGAAAACGCTACAGAACTCCCGCGAACTGGCAACGAAGACGGAGAAACGATCTAAAATTGCTCCACCATCCGCTACGGTGTGAGTTGTGAGTTATTTCTTTTTGATGTGCGGCGACAATTTGTCGTTCTGCAAGCTCATTGCCCTTTCATCGCTTCCTGGAAACATTTCGAGGGAACTTATTCAGGTTTTTACAGCTCGCGTCTGATTAATCTGGCGTTTACGCGCTGTAAACTTGTAGGCACTGGGTACGCGAGTTTGCAACAGAGAAAAACTATATCTCAGTGCAAATAATGGCTAAAATATGTAATGGAAAGTCTTTAGAGACCCCTTAGAGGAGAAACTGTATGCGAGTGAATCTCTCAAACACAAGAAAAATATTTGATGGTAACGAACGGTGCATCCGGCTCAAAGTTACATTAAAATGCAGCATCATATTGTTTCCATCCGTGAAGACGATCAAACGATTTATCTCTGCGATAACTCGCGCAACTTTCACTGTTCTCCAAGTTTCTACCCCTCCAAACAACGGATCTCCCGTTTGATGTGTCATCATTCTGCGTCGTATCGCACGTTTCATTATATAATTTTCGTGGATTTACGTAACGAGAGCAGGCGCGAGGAAACAAACTTTACATAATCCGGGCTGATCCACGAGCCTAGGACTAGAGAGTCCACCCACGAGTGGAAACCGTCACGCGAACAGTTTTTATGATGACAGTTGGATGAAGTAATGTCGTGCCAGTTGTACGACGCTCAGAGTACAAACAATGCGGCCCTCTGTGTAATGAGCTGGCGATTTTCTTTGGCGGCAGTCAAAGAACGTCACCTTCGTTCATGTATAAATACGATTATGCAAGGAATAATGAATAAAAACAGTCAGGGAAGGAGGGAAGATCGTCTTATCGCGGAGAAGAATGATGAGCATTGAGATGTTAAGCAATCTGCGCGCTGATTTGGGTGTGAGGTAACGCGAAGAGAAATAGTGGTACTGTTGGAAGGAAATGGAAAATTATATAGTGTTTTTCTGGCTAAGGTCTGGCAGTTGTGCTGATGAAAGCATAGCGTGTGAAGGATATGTTTCTGGGATCGGTTCGCTTGTTCGCTGTTCAGTCAATGATTCGCTTTTGTGATCTCTAAGAGAGCGGTTCTTAATCTTTTCTCCCGCGTATCATCTAACCAATACATGATCCAGTTACGAACTCGTACATTTTTAATTAGAAAATGTTCCACAAGTTCAAAAGCGTGTCTCCCAATAAAAAGAATTCAGATGTAATTTATTTCATTTATTAAAAATACAAGTTATCTTTTGCTCAGAAATGTTTGCAGACACTGTTAAGTAAAAACTTTATAGACAACAGACTGATCTTTATTCATTCTTTTGCTTACCCTCTTAATTCTTAAATTTAATATAATTTCGTGTACTATCTGGGAATATTCTGCTTACATACCATCTACTGTACGCGTACTATAGGTTCACGATGGGTTCTGTAAGGCATTGGTTTCTTCATGGCAAAGGAATACTATATTAAATTTAATATTATAATTAGTGGTGTTCCATCACGAAGTTAGAAGAAAGGAGAAAACGTATTAGGGATTGAAATTTTCATAGAAAAGCAGTTGGAAATGATTTCTTGATTATTTAATATTATTAAGTCTTTAAAATTAGATTAAATAAATAAGTTATTAAAAAAAACGCATTCTATAAAAATTGGACTATCAACAAAAAAAAAAGATATAAGACTAATTAAAAGTATTCTTTAATTTAATTTCATACAAGTTCCAACTTATTTTTTCGTATGTCAATAAGCAAAAAATATTATTAAAAGCGGATGGGATAATCAGAAAGTAATGTAATACAAAGATATACATAGAAAGAGATAAAAATACTGGAAGTATAATAAAATAATTGCAACTTTGGTTGAAATATTCTAGTGTGTATTATGTCGTGTCAAGACGCGTGTAATATACCACGCAATACAACGTGTAACAGAACACGAGTGCATATGGACACACGGCGAGTGCCTATCACGTCCACACACGCGAATCCTTTTGTGTTGCACGCTGTGTTGCACGTTACATTTTACTCGACTGGATGCAGCATTAGACCCACATAATTATATTCTACTGACGACTGTACATCGACGTGCGTTACGAAAAGTAACACGTTTCGATTTTTTTTACGAAAAAAACCACGTTTGTGTTTGTTATTGCGAAAAATAACACGTTTCGTTTCTCGCCGCGAAAAATAGTATATTTGGTTGCTTTGCTACGAAAAAGAGCGTGTTTCAACATTTACAAAAGACATCACTCAATCTTTTATGAGCTTTTGGTATGATATGGTACTTTAAAAAATATTTGACACGTGTTTTTTTGTATCAGTGGTAGTTCACTCTGAAGGGGTTAAAACAGCATCTAAGTTGTGGTGGAAAACCTATTTCGTATTATATCTTGAAAATTATTGTTCTTAGACAAAAAATTTAAATACAAAATTTATTTATCTTTTAACGAATCTTGTTTCTAGAGCTACTGTTTTAGCCCCTTAAGAGCAAATTACCGCTGATACAAAAAAGTACGTGTCAAATATTTTTTTCAAATACATACTATATCATATTAAAGCGCATAATAATTGGTGAATTAGCTACGAAACACAGCACGTTTCGTCTTTCGCTCCGAAAACTAAGACATCTGATTGTGAGAGATTTTATACGGGGTATAACAAAAATGTTGCAGTTCCTTGAAAGAGATAATTCCTGAGGTGATTTTAAACAACTTTTTCCTTAGCGAAAATGTTAGGTGAGGCTTTATTAACGAGTTATTAACGAAAAACACCGACCAATAGAAGCACGAATACAGTGGACGAATTCCAGCTGTGAATAGTATTGGCCCGCCATCGTCAGTGCCATCATTAATCCGCTATACTCGCTCCCTGATTGGTCGGTGTTTTTCGTTAATAGCTCATTAACATAGTCACACTTAACATTTTCGCTAAGGAAACAGTTGTTTAATATTACCTCAGCGTTCACCCCTTTCAAGGAACTGCAACGTTTTTGTTACACCCTGTATAAACGTTACGTACGTAGTATGTACTCACTTGTAGCGACGAAAGGATGCACATTGGAATAATTATCTACAAAAAAAGTATGCTTACCTTTATACATAGATATCTCAATACCCATAAGATTTCATTTTTTTTCTTTGGAAAGTATAAGTCAAAAATAATCAAATCTGATGCAATCAAAGGTTTGTCCTCATCATTATATAATCATCGATCGTATGAATCACGTTTTTTTATAACTATTTGGAAATATAGACTTTTCTCGATATTTAAAAGTGGTCAGTGTTTGTGAATGATTTCAGAATAAATTGTTAATTTATCCTGAAATCTTAATTCCTTTTGTATTATAAAACTGTTTGTTCGAACAGTAGAAAACAAGAATGAAAAATTGCAAATTATTGTTAGAAGTATGGTGTCTGCATGCAAAGGTGCAAGATAATGCTGTCCCAAACGGTGGGCATAATAACATTAACTTCATCTTTTGCAAACATATTTTAAATAAAATTTATTATCTACTCATAGGAGTTTCAAATGAAATGATATTATAAGTACTAATTTTTATGAAAAATCTGTCAGATGTATTAGTGTTTGTACCAAAAGGTAAAACATTATTTTTTAGATGGCATTTTTAAGTAGTATGTATTTTAAATATAATTAATGTGCCAGTTTTAGCCACAAAATACAAAATTTACTATTCTTCGTGACGAAGAATATAATGTGTTAGTTTTCGCCACAAATTCCGAAGCGTGCTATTATTCATGGTAGAACAGTGAAATAAGGTTAGTCTTCGCGACAGAAGCCTAAACGTGTTAATATTTGTCATGATATCTGACATGAAGTCGTAACCGATCGATTTTGGTCGCCGGCAAGTCAGAGAGAGATGTTCTATTTTTTTTCCTGCTATCTCGTCGCTCTTATCCTTTATCGCAGCTCCAACACAAAGCTACCCTAAGGAAGTTAAGGGAAAAGGGTAATTAATAATGATTAGACTATTAAAAAAAAAAAATATAATAATTGTGCTTTGATTTGATATCAAATATTCGAACTCAATTTTGTCAATTAGGAACAAAATAGTATGAATGGAGGAAGCATTATTATGAATATAAGAAGAGAAGAATATTACGGTTTAATGTATAAATATTGATTGAAGTTACTAAAATAATTCCAACTCTAGTGTGGTTCAAACCTTCAAAGTTAAAGTCTATTGTCGATTCTCCTACATCATGTCTAATATAATTGCTTTTTTTATAGCTACTGGAATTTATTATTTTAAAAGAAAATTACAAATTAAGACTGAAATATATTTAAGTGACGAGACTGTAGGAAATAATTTTCATATTCAATTAGAATTCACAATTAGCTTAAGTAATGAAATTAAAGTAAAACATTATTCTATTTTATCAGACACTAGAATTTTATGTGACATAATCAATAATGATATCCCATGTGCCTGGAGATGGTTCAGCTAATTCAATTTGTCAGTATCGCATGATTTTTCTATGATATTTTGATTTTCAGACTCGAAATTTGTACGTAACATCTAACCAACATTGATTTTCTATCATCATAATTGAAAATCCTTATTTTCATTTCCCAAGAATGAAACCTTCCACTAACCTACATATCATTCGGTATTCCTTACGTCTGTCACATCCAAATTGCTGAATCAAAATGGTTATTATCCTGCGATTTTTCAAAATACCACCTTAAAAACTGAAATTACGAACCCACCCACGTTGCATCGCTCAAGAAACTAAACTTCCCATGCCCAAACATGACCGACCCAAACATTAAATAACGACATCCACTTAAATTGGTCCGTGCCAAAGCATATGTCATTACAGGTCAGTAATGTTAAAAATAAAAGTACCTACGAGTAACAGTCCGTTTATTTCACCCAGACACTGAAATTCGATCGAGTGCTGGAGACGCCATGGTATCAGCGAGAAGTACGGGTAAAGCACTTTCTTCCACCCTTTCACTTTTGATTCTCCCGTCTATCGGTTCAATATCACGGATAATCATACGTGTCTCACAAAATTCAGCGTGTCATTAAGCATTCGTTGAAGACGTCAAAATGTTCCGATTTCATGTTAATGTCTTATTTCCGTAGCTTTTTGTTGCCTTTCGCGTCCCGTCACCCCAATTTACGGCAATTTCTCCTTTTGTCGAGTGCTTTTTCTTCGTTCTACGTTTTCTTCCGATCTCGTACCGCAGGTCGAAATCATCGAAGGCTTTATTATCCCTTTTTTTGCTCGCGTACCGTACAATTTACTCTTCGCCACGATTCCGAAGGGTCGTCTGGGATTGGTTTCGCGCGCATAAAAAGATACATTCAGACGACGGCAACGAAACTGGGACGAAGGAAACTGGGATCGGTAAATGTCAGGCCTTCGACGTTGCTCGTGACACGAGTGCAAGTTTGTCCTTTCATAGAGGTGCGATTGAACTTTCGGCTCCCACTTTGGTGAAGATTCTAGAAACATCTTTTTTCTGAAAGCGTGTGTTTACTAGTCGAACCTTTGCAAGGTAGCACGTTTTCAAGTCCTGCTCAACGGACGTTTGATCGTTCCAGAAAGTTGGTGAAGGAGTTTGAAAGTGAGTATGGATGAATCGGAGTTAAAATAAGGAGGTGATTCGAGAAAGAAAGAAAAAGTTTGAAATGAAGTGAAAGGGAAGAGAAATGAGTTACACCCCATATCCTACCCATCATGGTTCACGTTATCGCCGGTGCGCTTTCTTATGGGCGTGTATTCGCTTGCGTATTTTTTTTTAATTTCCTAGGATACTTGTCCCTATTAATGTGCCATTAAGCCGAGTTCCAGATTCATGAATGAATTATTGAATACTCTGACTTTATTTTCGTCTACTTAAAATTTATATCAGCTTTTTAATCATGTCTGTATATGCAGAAGTTTGTTTCAAGTAGAAAATGTTAAGTTTTCATTATTTTTTAATTAAAATAAAAATAGGTGCATTTGTCCCAATTAATGTGCCCTTAGAAGTGCATTGAACACATTAATGTGCCCCCAGTTAATGTGCCTGTCCGAAACTGTGCGCTCCCCGTTAATGTTTTTTAAGTAAATATTGTTTAAATCTTTATTAGTTTATACTTATAATATGAATCTTTGCTAATTTCAAAAGGTTTTCACGACAGAGCTTTCCGGTGCTCTGACAGTCTCGGAAACCAAAATGAGGTTAGGTTTGACAGTAACACAGTAGCAGCCCGTTCAGACGATACGGTTTTCTGCCGGATAACCGAATCGGTAATAGGCGAAAGCAGCATCCACAAAGTCTTGCATTTTCGCCACCACATTCAGCTCCCAAACATATGAATTTATGGATTCTGTATGGCGTGTAAGAACTTTTATTGTAACAGCTCACTCATACTACGACGAATCGTTTATTTGTCGAATCTCAACTGTTTTTCTTGTGTACTACTACATACATATATTTCATATGCGCGTACTTAGTAAAATAACCGATTCGGTCAATTTTGACATTCCGTTTTGTCTGCATGTTGAAGTCATCGGTTAATAAAACCGAATCGGTTATTTTACTAAGTACGCGCATATGAAATATATGTATGGAGTAGTACACAAGAATAACAGTTGAGATTCGACAAATAAACGATTCGTCGTAGTATGAGTGAGCTGTTACAATAAAAGTTCTTTCACACCATACAGAATCCCTAAATTCATATGTTTGGGAGCTGAATGTGGTGGCGAAAATGCAAGACTTTGTGGATGCTGCTTTCGCCTCTTACCGATTCGGTTATCCGGCAGAAAACCGTATCGTCTGAACGGAATGTAACAGTATGCGGACATATTGGGACACATTAATGCGGACAAGCCGTAAAATCTTGCGGTATTAATAGATTCACTTTAAAAAATACAAAAACGTTTCAGAAGGGTTTGTTTTGGGATATTTTAATAAAAGTAAACATCTTTATGATACAATAATGAATACTTTATATGTATACGTATAAAACATATTACTTATCAATTTATTAATTTATGATAAATACGTGTTCCTTAACGTTTCTAACAAGGTAATTGAGTAAAACCCTCGGATTCATGACGTGCATTTTTTAAAAATTCTTACTATACTTTAAATGCTTAGATATGCAATATTATCTTGTGTAGCACATGCATGAGTAGTTTAGCTTAAATAAAAAAAATTGTTTTCGTTGATTCTTCAAGGCATTCTTTTTTACTACTTATTTAAATATAAAGGCACACTAATACGGACAGGCTCACTAATAGGGACAAGTACCCTATCGCGTTTCCAGCTACTAATACTCGTGAATGAAACTGGAGTACGGAGTGTGAAAAAAGTTCAATGAAATTCTTTAATCAGGTGGTCCGAATTTATACATAACTTTTAACGCCGCGAATGATTCATACCTCGATCTTCTGATAACGCGATCGTGTGTGCTAAACTAATTATTAATGTACGGCGATTTCGACTTGTTCTACGACTTTCGTAATGACCATCGATAAACGCACGCATAGCTGGCATGTGTATGAGTTACTCGATCAAATGTGCTTTAGAACAGGATCACGTGCACACGCAAGGAAGTGAGAGCGCACGTTGCATGCTGATATTATGATTTCATTTTATTATTGAGTCGATAAGAATCACGAAAATTATTTCTCGCACAATTAGACGGTTAAATTGTTTGTCTCGTTATATAATGCGATTTTCTTCTTTCTTGAGACCAATTTTTTAGAAAAGGTCGCGTTTGAAATCACATAGGCGGTGGTTTATTAGTTTTTTTTTTTTTTTGTGGAGTCAAGAAATTTGTATCTTTTTCCTTTGAAAAAGTGAATTACGTGTGATGAAAAAGGAAATATGATCGAGAGTAAATGTGGCTGGTAATATGGACTTATACTACTGATGTTTCGAAGAGTAAAAGGATACTTTAAGGTGCACAAAGATTCCTTCTCTGATATCTTTCAAGAGCTGATTTTTAAGCTTTTTCAATGCAATTTAAACATTTCGCAGAAAATATGTCCATTCATTGTTTGAGATAATAAGTTATTCACTGAATAGCGTAAAAAACAATTTTGTTTACAAAAAAATTTTATACGGTTTCCTTATCGTGTCTAATGTTTGAACTTCCTTCTCAAAAAAAAATTCCTGTTCTTGTGAACCTAACTCAGACACGTAAAATAGTACTCATGAAATGGCCCAAACATAATTGAATCCACATCTGTCATAATTTTGTTTAAAATTAATCAAAATTAATGACAATATCTGACGATTCTTGCGTGGTCAAGCTGAAATTATGAACAGGAAGACATTTTGGCAACGCATAATGAAAGTAAAGAAAGCAGAAGCTGGTTCGCGACATGCGGCTTCCTACAGCCTCAATGGAATTCAACCTTAAGGCAATTACTTGCTGTGCAAACAGCAGTTGCAAGAATTTTCTTTGAAACAACACACTGCCTGTGAAACTTCCGCAAAACTACATATAAGTGCTCTCGACCTCAAGTTTTACTTCAGAAATACCAGAAACTCCTCTGTTTCTCTCCGAAGCAGAATCCTTTCTTAAGACAAGAAGGATGCCTTCTACGTACTTCGATATAAACGACCGATGAGTTTCAAGCGATAATTGATCGAGTCAGACTAACGAAGTGCGACCAGACACGTCGTTGAAGGTGGGACGTTTGCACCGTGGGACTCCGGTTACTGTGGCAGATTCATCTTTTCTAAAGTTCAAACAAAAGGTAAAGTTCAAATAAAAGCGAAGTTACATCGCGACGGTATCGACTCGGCCGCATTTTATGTTGCGAGTCGATCGTGGCGTCGCGTCCTCGTTCTACGCTGTCGACGAACGACCTGATCGAAATGCCAAAGCGATTAAGAAAGTACGCGAAAAGTTTCGATAGAACCGAGTGTCCTGTAGATGAATCTGACAGAAAAATAACGTCAAAAACTGTACTGTGCAGTTTACATGTTGTATGGTGGTACTGAAAATGATAGAAAACATAAATAACTCAGTGCTTACCTTACTATAGAAAACAAAAACTCATCTGTTAAATATATCCACTTAATTAACAATGTTCAACTTTTGTATACAAGTATGTACATATAATATTTAAATTTCGATTTTAAATAATGTATTTGAGTCATTGCTACACGAGTGTAGAAAATAATTTAATGTCAGCAACCTACGTAAGATGTACTTCACTTCATTAATTCTTACAAGTTACTTCTTACATCACTTTTAATACTTAATATTCATGTGAAATACGAATAATAAATCATATACAAAATGAATGAGGTTAAAACCACACCGCAACAGTTAATAATTAAATCAAAATACTGTAGTAGAATGTTCTCCAAGCTTTGTAATTCATATAAATAGTTATGCACTAAATAATACAGTGCTTATTAGATATATATCGTCTAAAAAATTTGTAAAAGCAATTTATAAATAGAATTCTACATAAAATACGTACAGTCCTTTTAATTATGATATATTTGAGTCCTATGTATGAAAATTTAAAAGCTAAGAAATATATATAATTTTTGTAACTTTCAAGTTATACATATAGCAATATAAAAGATTAATTTGATGAAACTAAAACTTTCCAAATCATTCCTGTTGTGTCGTTTCTGAAAATCCTACATAAATGGAATACCTTTTATTATTAGACGATTGTTATGAATTATAAATGAAGAATACTGAATGCAATATTAGGGGCCAAGAAACCGGGGTGTCAACAATAATAGTTTTCCTTTTTTTCAAAATCGTTAAAATAAAGGAAAGTATACCTTTAGGTCAAATAAAATTCGAAGACCATGGAAGGGTTAGAACCCTTGAAACTGTATCAAAACCATATCAAATAGTTCTTCAAATATTCGTCTCAAATTTTTCACCAAAAGTGCTTTTCGCAAAAGCACTTTGCTTTTCCCTATGCAGCTGTGAGTGAAGCATTGCTACGCACGGGGATCGCACGTAGCAATGATGCTGCGAGCGAGGCACGAGATAGAAAGTGCGATGATCCGCGAATGAACTTGGCCTTGTCCTTGTCCTCGTCTCATCTTACGGAACACTCGAACGTTCTCTCTCGACAGTGCAAAAGCTTGGTACATATTGTGCAAACACGCCGACTGGAGAGCGTCGCTGGCACAAGGTGAAGGGAAGGTGCACCAGGTGTTGCATCGTGGCTCTGCGCGCTTCGTAATGATGCCACATAAACACCGCTTCGATTGCGCTAATGAATGTAATAACGGTCCGCTTAAACGGAAGCTTTCTAGTCGCCGATGTTACGTTTCGATTGCCACGTGCTGCTCAGTTCACAGATACAATACTCGCAATTCTATCTTCACTGTTCGCCGATATTTATCCCTTTCTGAACTTCATCATTTGAATGTGAATTATGCGCAGAAATTATTCTTAATGCCTGTCAGGTTGGTTTCATAGATGGAACCATTTTTCACATCCCCGTAAATTAGTTTGTTTTTTCAATATCCGATGCGAAGTACTCCCTCGTCCATCATCTTCTTTCTCGCATTTGTTTCTCTTTTCCTGCCCGAGGATGCGTTCGTTTATTTCGCGGTTAGCTACGAACCCTCTTCCGAACCTTTTTTTGTGTTATCGTACACTTTCATTACGTTCTGATTACAGATTTCTATATATAAAGTGTATTAACGCTTTCAAATATCTCGGAGACGGTGAATCGCTTGCGTGTGGTACTCCACAGGCGCTCTAGAAATGAGTTCGGGAAGGAGTGGTTCATCAATCTCGTGGATAACTAAATTAAGTCTTCCTTCATCAGTATCATCTGGTGAGCACTCTAACGCATTTCACGTTTTTAATTCTCAAAGAACCGGGTCTCCGAAGAAAATCCTCTGGCATATCTTTCATTAATTTTACAGCGGCGTATCCTTTTCACCACTCTGTCTCAAAGATTTCCATCGCGGAATAAAGTCCTAACAATCCTCGTCTTTTACGACGAGCGAACATTCCACTTCCGTTTTCTCGAAGGACATTCCGTTTTGTTGAAGGACCACGCTTCTCTGGCACGTGCCTAAACCGTCGATGTTCTCGCAATAAATCCGCAAGGTGATCTGGGCATTGGTAAGCAGCATTAAATTAATAGATCCCAACGGAGTTTGATCCAAGTGAAAGGTCTATCGCGGCTAGGCTGACGCCGGAAATGCATTCACACGCTCGCCACAAATTTCACAGCCAATCCTATCGCGTTAACATCATCCCACTAACGTCCGAGATCGCGCTTCCTCCGATTCTCACCGCGTTTTATGCTCTGGCGAGCAATCCACTCGGTCCACCAAGGAATACTTTCGTTGGCAATCGTTCCATGAAATTACGACTCCACCTACGTTTCAGAGCATTGTACTCTGAGTTTCTGCTCTGTCGCAGTCCCTTTCGAATCAAGAAGTGTCTTCCAAGATTCCTATACAGTGTGGGCCAAAAGTCGCGAAGAGATCTGAAGTCTTAATAACTTTTCTTAAATTAATTTTTTGAAAGTTTTACATCAAATCTTATAGAAAAGACCTTGGAAAACAATTATGGAAAGATTAACAGCAGAACGGCAAACTCAAAGTGTGAAATTTTATAATTTAAAATGAAATTGTACAATTTACCGCAGCTGCGACATGGACTAGTCATCGCATTCGCTTATTCTCCAGATTCTTTTCCTCGGGGCTATCTTAAAGAAAAGCCGTATGTTAAAAAGCCCCAAACACTCTAAAAGTTCTAGGACAAAATAAGTAATAAAAACGCTTTAAAAAGAGTTCATTAATTCCCTACGTATACTGTATATGATACTACGACGTTATAAATAAAACATAAAAAATAAAGTAGTTATGAAATATTGAAACCCTTTTTATTTTTGGACCTTTTTTAATGCTATTGTGCATTTTATTTTTTTAAAAGATTATTTTGATTTAGTGAAAAATAGAAAGAAGTCAGTGTTATTAATCACGTTCCTTGGTTATTTGATGCTATTGCTGTCATAATCAATTATGCTATTACAAACTGCCGAATAGCTTTTCACTAGGGGGTATTCTAATATGACACGCGAATTTCGTACCTTTTTCAATTTTTTGCAAGGCCTTAGTGAGAAATTACTGCATTGAAGTCATTGAAATACATTTAATACATCTTAAGTTATAAATAAAACTTTTTGGTCTTGAAAATATCAAATAACAATGGCGCTGCAATTGAAAAAACTTAATCGATTGCTTGTCATGATTTCGATCGTATTGTTCATCTGAAACGAAGAAGACAAAAAATTCTGAAATCATATAACAATCGCAGGTACCAGATTTCCATTGAAATATTAAAAATTTGCAAAATAGTTGTCATTTTAAAATCAATTGTCGGTTTTTGCGATTTTTTCTCATCTTCTCCGAGTTATAAAAATAAAAAAGCAGCAGATTTTTGTCTAGTTCTCGTAGAGACGGTAGTGACACACATGCCGAAGATGTCTAGAAAAAATGAGCCCCATAAATCAATTAGAAACGTGTTTAAAGTTTGGCAGACAATTTTAGTAAACAAACCTATGCTCTAGAAGTGTGTGGGTACCCAATATATCAGGCGGACCCCGGACACATATGGACACTCGGCTAATCTGACTGTTTCGGGTAGCCCAAATGCGTCGGGTATTAAAACTGTTAGCGGAAAATATAGAACAGCTTTGTTTTCTGCATGATAATTTAAAATAAATACATTAAAAACTATATTTATATGTTTATATATTTAGGTATCGTGAAAATTTACTTGAGGTCGTCCGACTCTGTTCGACTACGCCCGATATAAGTGCCCGAAGTAATCAGACTACCCGGTATAATTGGGTTACCCGCCACAATCGGCTACCCGAAATAGTCGGGTTACCCGAATGTACGTATTAGGGTGGGCGGGTTCCCGACATTTCGAGTTCGGGTCGGGTCGGGTATTTTCCGCGGGTTCGGGTCGGGACCCGAAAATTGGTGATACTCAGGTACCCGGAAATCTGGCCGGGTAGTGCTCCGATCAGGTCGGGAACCTTAATATTATGACGCGGGTTGGATGATTCTTTAATCAAATTTTACTCTTTTTCCATTCTTTATCGAATTGAATTGTATTTACAATATTGCTGTTATTGTCGGTGACAAAAAGTCAGGTATAAATGGGCGTATAAAATCAAAATGAGAAACCACCCGACCCGATTTTGACTTCAGGTACCCGAAAATTTCGGGTACCCGGGTATCATAAACATTTGAGTCCAGACCCGACCCGATCCGAGTCATCAAAAGCTGCACCGAGGCTAGGGTTCCCGAAATTTTCGGGTACCCGCCCACCCCTGGTACGCATGTGTCGAGGGCCCGCCCGAGCCCTCCCGATTTCTTCCGACCCGACTCGATTGGTCGGGTTCCCGCACACCCCCAACTATGCTCACATCAAATCTATCACGCCGGTCCATAGAAAACACCTTTCTCTCTCTCAAAGTCTTGTTAGGCTAATTTTTCCTCTCTTACAATTATAGCAATTCTTGTCCATTTTGCAATATCAATCAACTGATGCGACGCAACGCTCCGAACGGTTAACTCGATGTTCGTTTAGTATTAGCATGAAGCCTTAATTAAATATACAAGTAACTAAAGAAGTAGTTATTTAAATTATTTTTATGTCAGAATGGGCGTGTTTCGGAGCCAAGTTTCAAACCACCGAATTTAGCGAGTTCATTATTTTGTGTTTGTGATTCTATACATCTCTCCAAAAAATTGTCGTAATTATTAATGAAACTGTCATTTACGTATGATTGTTCATAGATAAATGTTTTCTAACAATTGCCGAAGCGTTACTAGTATGTGCAGACCAGTGTCTACAGAGCAGAGTTTCGAATGCGTTACCATTTTTTATTCCACTTCCGTCAAATGCATTTAGAGACGTAGTTTCCATAATACGTACTTTCAGGAAATGCAAGAAAAAAATCGGTTTTTTTACCCATCACATTAGAATACCTTCTTACTTCGATCATTTTCCGGGGGAGCAGGATCGCATTTAAACTTTTCGAGGCATCAGGCGTATTTTTATGAGACTCCAAAAAAAGAAATCTATTCTAGTTAATAAAACTTCAATACATTTTTTATACTTATTCAATAAATTAAATTTATATGTAATATTAATAATTTGATAAACAAATACTGAAGAATTTCTAAAATATCTATACAATACAATGTCTATCATTGAAGTTGAAGATTCGATAGTTTGAAGTTGAATATTTGAAAAATTAAGAATAGAAATTTGAAAAATTTTTGAAATTTCAATTCAGAGATGTAAAGATGTTGCCAATTAAAATTTAAAAATTTAAAGATTTAAAATTGGAGATTTTAAGAATTGAAGTTAGAGATTTAAAGATTTGAAATTGAAAATTAAAAAATTGTAAATCGAAGATTGGAGGTTCTAAGGATTTCAGTTTAGATATTTTAAATATCTTAATACTTTTAAAGTTATAATTGAAGGTTTGGATATTTAACGTTGCAGATTCAAATATTTTTAGAATTAAAATTAGAAATTTGAGGGTTTTGAGTTAGAAATGGAAAAGTTGGAAATTGGAAGTTAGAGATTTTTAGAATTAAAATTGAATAATTGAATGTTTGAAATTAGATGCTTGGAAAGTTGAAGATGAATCGAACCGAAAATGCTATTTCGTGTGGAGGAGCAATTTTCATAAATAATATGTATTTTATTTTTTTTGTACTAATATATACGTATTTTAACTTATTTTCTTTACGTGGAGCGAAGCTTTAAAATATGAACCCATAAAAGATGAGGTCCCAGCTTGCGCATAATGCGCTGAAGCATACACACCTGGCCTAATTTTTTCAGGATATGCTAATAATAAATTTGTTTCTTCTTCTTTTCTTTCGTAAAAACTGCTTAAGCTTCACTATCGAAGTTAATATTTAAAAAAAACGAATTGCGCGAAAATGAGGACAAACTAGACCACGATAATGTAGTTCTTTTTCCGAAAATGGTGCCACTGTGTCTTATTTTCCCAATGAATATTCTTAACGGCTCGTACAAGTTAACGATCGATTATTAATCACGAATGTCGCTGCTTTTATGTGAAGGGAAACTGGTTTCCGTCCAGGACGTGGCGTCTTTACGAAGCTATAAAGGCTGCTGTAAAATCCCCTCTCTATAACGGCGAAGTTTCCCAACGATTTTCCGTATCTCCGCTTGGAATGTCTCCGAGACATTCAAGAGTTGGGCTTGAAACGACAGGTGCATTTGCGTGAGCCTCTGTGCTTTTCATTGGACACTGTATCGGAGCGTTTCTAGGTTAATCAACTGCTACTTTATCATTGTTGCGAGGAGCGTTTAGTTTTCAGTCTCAGTTGAATGAACGCGTCTCACAAGATCTTATCGATCATTCAAGGCGAGAGAGTGTCAATTAAAGGTCCGCTCTAACATGATTGAACGCTATCGCTGTCTGTTATCTTCGTATGTTTTGTTCTAAAGCTTTTCACTTTACGAAGAGCATTTTTCTTGGAGCTGCGTATAATGAGCGTCATTAATTTCATGGAAATTGAGTTTGAATGGTGTAAGAAAAAATTGGTAATTATTTAGATTAGAGGAGCCACCACTGATTTCAATGACTTTGGAATATGTTGTACAGGTCATCATTTTGAACAACATTTCCCTATACATATACCAGGGGGTCTCTTGTAATTTTCGGAATATTCACAAAGAAAGTTTTCAATATTGAAAAGAGTGATCGGAATAGGTCTGGGTTAGATTCTCTAGCGAGGAGGGGGACTGTCACCCCTCCTCCAAAACAGTAGACGAGTTTCTACTTGAACTGGTGTATCTGAGAAATGTTTGTTTACCTTCCTCGCTGGAACCTATTAGTCTAAGAGCTGACTACGAAAATTCCAACGTCATTTCATTAGTCAAATTTCTTATTTTAAACGATGCAATGTTACCAATCACAAAACCGGCAGTCTGGCTGGTCGGAACTCTTGCATTTAGCGGGGGCGTGCGCCCAAATGTGTCCAATTTCAAAGGGTAAAAACGTCATTTCATTAGGGCTGAAAATTTGTTTATTTGTACTACATAATGCTACGAAACAAGATACCATTTGCCAGACTATTTGGTCCTTGCTAAAGTACTGCCAGACTGATTGTGAGTTAAAAGTGCATATGAAGTGCATAAAAGTGTTTTCAATGGGTTATATGTATCTTAAGGAAGGCATTTTAGAAAAAAATGTTTTAGCAGACAAAAAGACAAAAGTTTTAGACAAAAGTTCTAGGAGTAAGAGGGGGACATTCGAAAGTGTTTCTGAGTTTGACCTCGATGGCAAATTTAGAGGTCATTCAAGGTCAACTTATTTTTTTTTTTTTTAATGAAATCACATATTTTTTAATTCATTGATCGATGCAGTTCGACATTCCCTGTAAAAAATTGTTAACCTACTTATGATCAAAAACCGTTAATTTAGGAGATATTTTAACTTTTACTATAAGGTTCATTCCATGCCAAATCGATCACTTTTTGACATTGATGTCAGGGATTTTGTTCAAAATTGAATATGATGTAGTCCACATGAAATTATGGGGGGGGGGGGGTTAAGTCATCATTTTGCTGTTCTCGAATTTGTTTAAAAAATACAGGCGGTCAAAGTTTTCAATTTTTGTCTGTTTTTGTGAAACCAGGGTGTACTTAGGAATTTTTATCTCAAGAACTATTCGTCGAATGGAGTTGATTCTTTTTTCATTTTAATTAAAAAGGTTTGGCCTATTTTAATAATATATCTCTTAATTGGAGACTCTTTTTTGTAATATCTCTATGTCTCTACTTCTTATTGTAAAGTCGTATCCACCACAATCTTCAAAAACTTGAAAAGTTTTATCTTCTTTTGTTTTATTATACATACGATTACAGTGGCGAGTATTATGACGAATACCTTGTATATTAATTTGCGAATTGCATCTCGTATCAGAAGCATTTCATCAGGCTTATCGGTACATCGGAAACGGTTTTGAATCGAAGTGTGCTAGCAATCTACCTACGCGTCTAGGTCATTGCTTCGCGTCGAGAGATCTCAGCTCCTTTCTATCATCTTTATTTTTATTCATCCATCCGTCACGTGACTTGCGGTTTATTTTCGCGGCAAACTGCTCAGGGAAGACGCGAATCGCAAATACAAGGATCGAATACAAGCACACGCTATACATAGAGATGTCGTTTACCGAGGGAGAGCAATTTCCGTTGTGCTAGGGCATTTCGTTCATCCCTCAGTGTTATGCACGGATTATGGCACGTTCGTAATTTCTATAGCAAAGGTTACGTTTATCTGCTGGATTATCTAACTATATGAATCAAATATGTATGTGGAAACATTGCTGATACATGTATTTTGAATGAATTGAGCGGTATCGAATTACGCGAATTATTAGAGATTAAGATCTTGCCATGAATAAAATCCTAACTGGTCAATGGGACTCACAAATTTGACAGTTCGATACAATGACATTATCTGTAATTCCGACATTACGTAGAAATATTTATAATATATAGAATTAGCAAGGGGAAGGATAATAGACGAATTAAAAGTCTTGAAATCCACCCGAGACAAATGTTTAACGAGGAACAACATTGATAGTAATTATTAACCCTGTCAACTATTAACCCTTCGAGAACGACATCCGCAGGGCGCAGTACGAGTAAATGCTTCTTAATACAATTATTGTTTAAGGTAAATTCGGGAGAGATATCACAGGCGGAGAGACGTCACACGTCCAGTATCCTTTGATCGAAATCATATGTGCTGTGCATTTTCTTAATCTTGGTTGAGCACCTAGAAAAATAAGCGAGTGCCTGTTTAGCTATCGCTGCAGGTGTCGCGATCTTCAAGCATAAAGCACTAGAGATTAAGACTAGAGAGAATACTAGCCGATTAATCGGCCTCCAAGAAGCCGACTAATTGGCCGATTAGTCGGCACTATCGATGATTTTCAAACACCGCTACAAAATGAGTCTAAGGGTGAAATAGTTTGTCTGAGACTGGCAATATATAGGGTGTTGCATTTAACTTGAAACTCTCAAATATCTGGAGAACTAAGCATTATACAAAAAAATGTTCCAAATAAACTTTCAATGATTTCAAAGGGGCTATTGATCTGTGCAGAAGATATCCCGCCCTCCCCGCCCCTGGGTGTAGGGTAGGGGGCAACTTGGAAATGTTAGAAGCATATCTTTCGATTCGCAACAGATGGCGCTGTAATCGCGAAAAATGAGATTTTGTGATTATCTCAAGAATTACACTTCCGATCAAAGAACAAAAAAAGACGTGTCGGATGGTTCTAATGGGAACCCCTATTTTCTGCAAATTCGGGTTGTACGGAAAAAACACGTGACTTTTATGTGAAATTTTTCGCGTTTTTTGTAGAAGGCGCTGTAGACACAAAAAAAACATTTACTCTGCCGTTTGAAATATTAAGTTAAAATTAAAAAATCAAATGAAAGTGTCTTAAAAATCACATTTGACTTCCTGTCTTAAAAACATTACACGTGTATTTTTTAATATTTGATATGGCAGAATGAATGTTATTTTTTTGCAACTACAGCATCATCTACAAAAACCCAAAAAATTTCACATAAAAGTGACGTGCTTTTACCGTACAATCCAAATCTGCAAGAAATAGAAGTTCCTATTAGAAACATCCAAAATATCTTTTTTTTTACCTTTTGATCTGTTATCTGCCCGGAGCCGCTAAGGTTTACACGGCACACAACTGAGAAAGGAAGAGAAGAATTGTGGGGTATCGTACGGAGTACGACAGAGTTCGAGATGTGCGTCTCGTCTTCAGGGGCAATCCCATGGCCTGTGGTATGGCATGCCAGGGTTGTGATACACCTAAAAAATGGCAGCGCAACTGCACTCGTCGAGGCACGGGAAATCGACACAGACGGCCTGCACAGGCGCGGCAACCGACAACCCAAGCCCACGTGCCCACGAACCAACGGCGGCCTGGCAGGCCGCCTGCGTCAACTTTCCGTGCCTCGACGAATGTCGTTGCGCTGCCATTTTTTAGGCATATCACGACCCTGCCATGCCGTACTACAGGCCATGCGATTACCCCTTTTGGATCGCGTCAGACTTATCAGTGAGGCTACGACTGACGACCCCTGCCCCAGACGCATGGGAACTAATGTTCGCAACTTGTATTTATTCAAATGAAGACCGGAATGTTCACTTTCGAGAAACTGGAGCTATTACGTCACGTGACGTAACAGATCGGAAGTGCAATTTTTAAGATAATCGCAAAATCTGATTTTACGCGATTACAATGCATCTGTCACGAATCGAAAGAAATGCTTCGAACGAAATTTACGTATTTTGTGACGTAGAATCTGAATCTGTAATAAAAAATAGGAGTTTCCATTTAAAATTTCAAAGTTGCCCCCTGCCCCACCCCCAGAGGCGGCGGGGTGGGAAATATCAAAAAATATTCTGTGCAGGTGAATTGTCCCGTCGAAATCATTGAAAGTTTATCTGGAATATTTTTTTTGTACGATTTTGAACTAAGGTTCTCCAGATATTTGACAGTCTCAAATTCAATGAAACACCCTGTATATACAGGGTATAAACTATATACGTTTAAATATTTTCAGGAGTTATTGGGGAACTCAAATGGAACACAAAATGTCGTGTGACATAGTATCCGATCTGTCCCATTTTGCAGTAATAATGCCTTAAAGCTAGCGGTATGGTTTTGACATGGATACTCCGGCACATCGACGAGGCAAACACATGGAAACAAGCAGTCATTTATGCTTCCCTTCCTCTGTGTGCGTAACCGATGCTCACTCCTACAAACAAAGCTTTAAAGCTTTATAACAGTTAAACTATACAAGATACAACAAAATGCATTAAGACTCTTTTACTCTATAGTTGTTTGTCAATGTGCTTGTAAAGTTTTAGAGTCTTCCGACTATTAGTTTAGCATATAGGGTAATGAACTTTAAGGTATTATTACTGCAAAGCGAAGGCAGATCGGACACCAAGTCATAGGATATTTTGTGCTCCATTTGAGCTTCCCAACCACTCCTGAAAATATTTAAACGTATATAATTTACACTCTGTATATGTGTATATTATATCTCGACGATCCAGTTTCCATTTAGCCGCGATCTCTCATCACGGTGGACCTTGATAATACGCAGAAAAAGCATAAGCATCATTTATAAATGTTTGTTAAAGTGAAACCTGCTACAAGAAAGACTGTTCCGTTTTATTATCTTTCAATTTAGTAACCGAGATCGACTTGCACAATTATATATGCGCTTGAAGAAACGTAACAAGGGAAGAGAGAACCCGTTCAAACAGCGGCCTCGAGGAGCGAATAACAAATTTTCAAGTTGAAGCTTTTTATTATCGAATGCGTAGATATCTTAACTTGAACAGTCTGTATAGGATCCACACCCGGAAGAGTAACGATTTCCTTTTAAAGGCGTCAAGGTACACAATGTACGTTTGGGGTCATGAGAAATCGATCTCAGCTGACTCGTGTCCAGTGAAACACGTCGCACAATGCGCTTATATCGTTTATAACGAGGCATTCTCTTAAATAGGTATTACGCTGCCATAAGATCACCTTACTGGTAGGGAAATCCAATTATAATTCTCGTAACAGGGGCACAATACTTTAGCTTCCTATTAGATTGACGGTACAGTTTTGAAACTCCCACCTCTACTTTCCTTTCTCGTTTTTTCGTCTACAAAAACGAAAGTGTATGATAAAAAAATGGTAAATCTTGCTCATTAATAGACTGCAGACTTTTATGCGATATCCAATTTATATAAACACAAATAAAAAACTGAAGCTTGAATAACAGGATGTCTTAGGCTACGGTTACAGTGGTTATGTTTTCTGATGAATTGTATTCTAACGAATGCATCCGAACTGTTTTTCGTTAAACAATGAAACAGTTCCTACATATTCGCCAGAAACGCATCTACTGTAACTGCAGCTTTATGCTTTAAATAATATAAATTGTATTATATTTTTGATTTTTTTTTTTAACAACCTCATAAATCTTTGTATACTTACAAGGAGAGGTCGTAGTCAGTGGGTCATCGATTTTGACGAAACTTTTTCTGGTGAATCTAGCGCAAAAATAAGCCGACAGGGTCCGGCCGTTTTTGTCAATACTCATTATTTAGAAAGATATAATTTTTTTTTTATTTAGTATTTAATTCTGTCGAGTTACTTAAATAACGAATTTTTTTCTGTTTTGATTTTTTTTATGAATATATTCAAGTAGTTTTACACGTTGTTTCTTGTTAAAATTTTTTGAAATTATTTTATTAAAAATAACAAATGTATTTTTTTCTGTATTCGCAAAATAAAATGTGTAAAGGTGTTGGCAAAAGCATATTCTGGTGTTGTCAATCAATTATCTTCAAATTACTACATAATTACGGATGAGTTTTGTGAAAATTTACAAACTCCTTTATTAAAAACGTCCTTATAATGAATTTTTCCTTGAAAAATGAAACTTTTTATTCAGAAGTGTACAATTTCCGTAATAATCGAGATCTAACAACCCTATACAAAGGTCTTCGCTCAGATCAGTATTAAATTAAGAAGATTCCAGTCTTGTCATTTCATAAAAAATAAACAGGAATATAGAAATATTTCTATGACCATTGCCGTAGTTAAACATTTTCATATATTGAAAAAGGAAGAGAAAAAATTGTAGAATATGACTATGTCTTTAACACACTCAAAATGACCTAACCCTTTTAATAATTGTTTCCTCAGGTTAGTCAGGTCACCTTCGTTAGCTAGTTTAAGAGGCTCGAGTTCCTATAGCGACAGTAGTAACGGAAGGCTGGTACGCTGGTACCGTTGTCACGATCGGCTTGCACGAACAACGAGTTAGACCGGGATCGGTTTCGTTCGCGTTCGATTGGTTGCGTGCTGGGCAAGTAGTGATGCAGAAAGCGTGACACAGTTTTAGACGAGCGATCGTGGGACAGTTGGTTTTCTTCGGAAATAGAGAGTGATCCAGCGTGGCGGGGCTCGTGATAGATCCGAGGATCTGCGCCTGTATACACGTGCAACCGTGTTTTCACCGTTACAAGGACCTCCCACGTTCGCTGGACGCGTCCAGCTACCAGCGATCGCATTTCCTTCGTAACCTGTTCGATCGCTCGTTCTATTCTACCTTTTTGGCCGATAACTGTGTCAGTATGCAACTCGGCGGGGACGCGGTTTTCGTTTTTATCACGTATCTAGGAAAATTGTAGTTGGTGAAGCTGCGGTTCTAGAACGGAAAGTATATCTAACTTGTTTACTGTTCACTTTAGAGAGATGCCGCGGACTTCAAAGTATTCGAGCAGCTTCAGGGTGTTTCGAAACGTGCGACGCGACGTTAAGATCCGACACGCTCTGTCTAGTTCTGAGTGTCCATGATTGCCAATTTGGCGGGATTTCACGCTTTCAAACTTTTTCCAAAAATACAGGATTTCGTGCGATAGTTAGAACAATTTCTCAAGGACTGAACGAAGGACTAGAGGTTTCGCTGATGTAGCTT